>OMNW01028491.1:0-14829 GCA_900303245.1 Selene dorsalis
GATTCAGTCGACTGTTGTGTTTAAGAGGATGACAACCCCCTTTCTTATTGTCTATGTAATTCACCAAAATTGCCACTTACAGCCGCTAAGAGCAGGACGTTTCATCTCCAAGCTTCCTCTGGTCTTTGCTACTCATCCCATTTCTACTTCCTCCAAAAGTGCCACCACTTCATTAACCTTGCCAGGCATGAGATAAGAGAGGCAGTGCATCAAAGCTGCCGGCCCACAGAGAGAACAGAGCCCTGCATGTCTCCACTACACAGCAGCCATCACACACACTGGCAGATACACAGTCCGCAACCCATCCAACACACAGAAAAGACCTTTTGTGTTGCAAACTGTCATTCAGAAATATGTGGGGTTTTTTCTCCTTTTGTACGTAGGACATCATTATGTTTTAAATAAGTGGGGTGAAAAGATTTGCTTGTTCCAAAGGGGTTTAAGGGAGTTTGATTGGGAAGAAATGCAAAATAATTGCCTCAGACAGTGCAGACACTTATTTATGGTGTCTCGTAGCACTGTTATAAGAGGAGTGCAGGTACACAGCGGTGTCAGCGCCATGACCTATGCACTAAAAAGTTGCAGAATGAGAAAATTAAACAAGAAAAGCATCAAAGCCAACTTCAGCCCGATGAGTAACAACTCCCGACTTCCTCAAAGCATGAAAGTAGATGGAAGGAAATGTATTAACTGAGTCACAATATTGTTTTACTTGCACCACATACAAATCTCTCTGGTGCATTTAATCCCTCTACCCACAGTTTCTCAGAAAGGAGGATATAAATTATTTTCCTTTGGTGGAAACTGCAAATCCCTGTCTGGATTCTGTTAAAAGGCTTAAAATGTCACTAAATGCCAAGGCTGAGACTCCTGCTAACACGTAGGTCTTTAAGACAAGATGTTAAAGCGTTGAAAGTTACCTGAAATTGATGAGGTTAATATTCTTATCGCAAACCGAGGCTTCTGTGAAAGTGGATATTGAAAATAGCCAGGTAACCCTTCATATTAGAGGCTATCACAAGGATTAGCAGCATAAACACCAATTACACATTTAATTGTTTATTGTCAGAAGCATTTAGAAAACATGCCATAGTGCATAAATTAAAAAAGGATTGGGAAAGTAAGGGAGGGGAATTTGCCACAATGTAATATCATCATAAGTGTGTATATATGAGAAGACGAGGGGAAAATGTCTCCAAAATAACAAGTCAAACAGCTGAATGCCGGGCTATAAATGAGTAATTTACCATGAATATCCTTCTCTATCCCTTTACGACCATATGAATTTCCAGACCACGTTACACTAGCATGGAAGGGTCTGTCACTGAAATTTGAAATAGAGGACAAAGGGCCACCAAGCAAATAGGTTTTTTTTTTTTTTTTAAAGACACCATCCTCTGAGTTCTCTGCCAATGTGAATCAGAGGTAAAATACAGTGCATTAACTCGACCTCTGAGGCAGCACAGAGGAGGGTAGAGTGAGACATTCTGCTATCTATTAAGACTTGTGTTATGTATATATTGTGTTTTGAAGGAATTTTACTGATCCACAAAACCAGCAGGAAAGGATAAGAGTGAGTCCCTAAGACCATGTGGTAAGCAACTGCAGTGCAGATTCTCAGGCAAGTTGAAAGTTGCTGTGCCGTTAAGGAGAAAGTCTGGCAGAATCCTGCATGCCCGCTGATAACATGGTTGGATTAAGGATGTTTAAGGGAAGTGAAAATTATTCATTTGAGATGGATGAAAGCTGCACTTGTCAAGTCTACCAGTCATGCACTTTATACATTTCATTTCCACTAGCCAGCATGCATAATTTCCCCTCAATGCAAATTTCTACACACTGAAAATTGTGAGCATATTTACCCCGCTCCCTTAACACGTTCTCTGACACAGAAAATGGATCATCGCTATTGAACAGGGAACAAAACAATGCAATTTTGTTTGCAGAGGTGTGAGAATCTAATTTTGTGCAGGAAGATAAAGTCACAAGACTCAGTAGAATACAAACAATAGCTTTCATTTGAAATCATCCTGGAATCAAAAAAAAAAAAAAAAAAAGAAAGACAGTGTTTGGTGCCCTGCTCATCACAATGACATCTATGGAAATAAATTTAGCACATGTCCAATTATCCAAACAGACGTCATGTTACAAGTGTAATTGCTGGTTTTAAGTCACATAAGTCTCAGCCTCACCGTTGGTCTTGTAGCTGAGTATATGTACTGTATATCTGTCTCTCTATACAAATATTATGATCTCTCTGATGAGAATTAAGTCTCCAGCCTGGATGGCCAATAAATTAGAGGCACGCTTCTCGTTTACTCATCAGAGCTAATGAGCCTGATAAAATTACCTCGAGGATCATAATTACAGGCTAGTGGCAGAGGCTCTGGCAGGGACTGGAATAAGACGACACACACACACACACACACACACACACTCACTCACACACACACACTGAATTCAGATTGTATTGCAAAGTGGCAGCCCTACAACAGCAAGCCTAAAACATCATAGTGCACTCACGTCTTATTAATAGAAAAACAGACTGATGCACATGTGCACGAGCAAAGATTTTACATTGTCTGTTTATGTTCAGGAGGCCTAATTCAGCTAATGAGACACATAGAAACCTATATTGTTTTGACATCATCAGCCCCCCACCCCCCGCCCCCCAAAAAGAAGAAAAAAAACTGTTCTGGATTAACATAATGTAAGGTGCTGAACAATATTACAATTTCCACCTTTCTGTCAGAGCAGTTCAAACAGATTTTTACCACCCTTTCATAAAGATTAAGCACTTCATGGGTAATGGCATATTTTAATGAACGATGGCAGCCTGGACACAAGAGCTCACCTCAGAGGATTCCATTTCATCACACATTCACAGGATGAATTGTTTTACTTATGAATATTAATGTCCCTCTAATTTGAGGCTGTTGTTAATGCTTGTCGCTAGGAGCTTGGCAAATCAGGTCCCATTCCTGTTAAAACCATGTATTAGACACCCCCCTGACACTAAGCCCTCGCCTTTGATTCTTAATTGCAGAAGTGCAAGCATTTGCAGTAGATGGGGCGCAAAGCTTTAATTAACTCTAATATCACACATTCAGTCTCGACTGTCACCCACATCACGCGTGGCATTTTTGTACCAATATCATCCCCAACTCTGCTCAGCTAGAAAGATTGTGTTCCAAGTTCATGATCACGATTTCATGCATCTCAAAATGAGGGATATGTAGTTTATAAGTAGCTGCAATATATTGACGCCAGTAAATTATCTTGATGCCGTCTTTAAAAAGCCTTATTAAAAAAAGGAGCATACATTGATGCAGCTCTGATCGCTGCGCAGCTTTAATGCAAAGGAGTCGCAGCATTGTTGGTTTCTCAGAGGAAAGCAACGTCTGATCTTGGCAGTCGTTGAATCAACAGTCTTTGGTGAAGCTTGCAACATGGGAAGTGGAGTGATAAAGAAAAAAAAAAGTTCTGGGATGTGTGGCAAAGGGAGGTGTTATTAAGTAAATAATTCAACCTTTCATGCATACTAATCTTCAAAGGATTTATTGGACAACAGATTTCAAGTTTAAAAATATAAATAGAGTACAAGTACAGAGCATTCAATAACACTTCTAAAAATGCAACATTACAATACGTCCCTCACAAACACTGTGAATGCCATTTCCACACGCGACTGACTCCACACGTCGTTTGAACATTTTAATAGCTCAGGTGCAGAGCAATTCTGATGCAGATATTAGTAAAGAGTAATGTTTAATTAAACCAGGTTTGAAGATAAAGAGCTCAATACAACCTATAGTTTATAAGCCTTCGCCGGCCATAAGCTACTGCTCTACCTAATCCTCTTTCACATAACATTATTGCATCAGCACAGCTGAACATTTTTGCACCATTTATAAAATTAGCAAAGAAATTAACTGTCTGTACTGTGGCAAATTGGATTTCCAAGTTCTTGCCTTGTGATACAGCATACCCAGGCTGCCACCTACAGTACAGTATGAGAGGGGAGCCACAGTCTGCCACAAGGCAGTTCAACATGTGTGGCTCTCCATTTTACACTCCACAGCCATTCAAACTTAATTGTCAAGGCTTTTTCCCCCTCCCTCCTGCTAATATCCTTACAGGAAATTTGTTAAAATCCATTATTAAATAAATAGTGAAATAATTTCATTTTGGATCAAGGCTGTTGAAGGATTACACATTTACTCTCCTCAGTCCTTTTTGCAGCCAGTGCTCCCTTTGTAATTTACACATCGTGACATGTGATTTCAAGATCCCAGCATCCAATTTTTGTGCATTTTTAATTTGTGCATCTTTAAGTGAGACACCCCAACGAAAACATACAGTATCTTTACATTACACCCATATGAGTGGTGGCCTTCACTGTGACTGCTTTAATAGATAGAGGTGAAACATTCACAGCGCACGTGATTTAACACCTTTTTCTTTCTTAGTGTTTTTTTTTTTAATGTGAAAAACAATTCTGGGGAAAAACAAAACTTGACACCTCATGTGAAATAAAGCAAAGATTGAATTGCAACCCACAAAGAAATTTCTAACCCCACATAAATACCACCAAAGTAAGAGGTGAAGGTGAATCATGACATGATATGATCATTTGCATTCCTTATTTACTTTGCCTTCTAATTAACACACAATCTACTGCTGCACTCAAATATGAAAACCTTAAAATATTATATAAGGAATAATACAATACAATAACAACATTTAAAAAAGAATCCATCATTCCACTCGTCTTTTACTTCTTCGTCTGAACAGTTTTGAGATGGAGGATTTCCTCTTATTTTTGGTTTTCTTTACTCCTATTCACCGACAACAAATGTGTATTAGAATCATATATTAAGGTTGGAAAAACACTTCTAAATAAAGACATTTCATTAGACACTTACCGAGATTTTTCATCATTTCATTCAGCTGCTGATCCTCCTCCACCTCTCTGAAATGGATTAAATCAGTCTTCTTTGCATTAAATTCAAATTGTTACAGAAAACAGTATTACTCTACGTAAGTGATCTCTTTCTCTCAGTGTAAACATTCATTACAAGACGCATCATATCACCTGAGTCTGTCTTCATCCAGCCCCTCCACAATCGCATTCCTGCCATCCACAATCTCCATCAGCCTCTGCATCAAAAACGTCTCTCGCTGTTGCTCCTCTCTGGACTTTAAATGATCTGTGATACCAAGTTGACCTCAGTTTTCAGTGGTGACAAGAAATTAAAACAAAGGAAGTAACAGAGCTGAAGTTGAACCTGTGACATCTGACCTGGCTTCTCCAGCAGCCTGCGAAGTTCCCCTTCCACACTTGGCTGCTGCAGCTCCAGCTCCTGAGTCCTGGCTCTGAGATAGTCATCATTAATTACATGCAAAAACAGGAAAATCTAATTTATTATGCACATGATATCTTCCCCAAAACAGTAACAATCTCAAACAAACCCATTTGGTTTGACACTTAATATGCTGGAATCCTCTCTCGAGTGATATAAATGTATGGGAAACAGGGTTCACTCTCATACAGGAGTCTCACTGGAAAACACAACTATTTCATTAAACTGAAAATGGCTCTGGCACAACATCTGCACAACAGTTATACTCACATGTACACAAGCTCAGACTCCTTCCTAATGTACATCTGCTTCTTTCGAATCAGGTTGAACCAGTCAACCATCAGTGGGTCCATCAGTATGTCTCCTTCTCCCTCTGGAAAATCACAACACAAACTTGTTTTACATGTTTGATTTCACTGATATACTATTTGTGACCCTTGGTACCAGTTCAGACAGAAATATTTAAATACAGTTTTGTGTTATTCTGATGCCTAATGCAGCAACTGAGGTTAATGGGAAAGCAGTAAAATAATTGTTTTCGTTACTGTAAATATAACAATGGAGAAGCCTCCGCTCATCCAGCTCTTTTGTTTTCACAAGACTGTATTCATTACACAATAATACAATTAAGTGCAATAACAAATTAGGTTTTTGAGTAATGTGGCTGTTGGAGGTGAGATGGAGGGTGACTCACCCCCTGGGACCATGTCAACACTCTTAAAGACTCTGCAGCAGCCAACAACACACAGCTATGAGCCTTAAACTGGAGCCCTTAAAATTCAGTGTTAATATTGGTGTCACATGTTGCAGAGCAAAGATATCTTCAGCATTTTGGACTGAAAGTGTCCACATTATTCATCAACCCTGCTGCGGTAAATACTTCTAAACAGGACTTATTTTGAAGAGTGTAAATATTCAGATTAATCGGCTATCAGAATATGTTGGTTGTTTCATCACTTGCAGTTGGTTTTCATACAAAAATGCCAAAGATGCTCTATTTCCACTTCACATGAAAGCAAACTGAATAATTTGTGTTTCAAGTGTTTCAAATGCAAATGTTTGAAACCATGATGAAAATTTCTCATGATTTTTAAAACAAAATCAGTATAATAATAGATAATAATTAAAAATAACTCTTAGTTGCAGTCCTTAATTAAAGTCATCGGCTCCACCATTGTGTTCGTGAAATGCTATGAAATGCTACACCCAAATGTTATCTTAATATGCAAGTTTTAACATGCAGAGGACGTGAACCTGCACAGAGGGAATACACAGATTTGTCTTAATCACTTATTTAATAATGACTCGCAAAAAATTCAGCAGGGATTAGCTTGAATTTCTTCTTTTTTAATCGCTTTTGTACTCTTAAAAATAAAAAAGGGACTGCGTTCAAACAGTGAATAGTCATTTAGGCAGCTCAAATATTTTCCTAACCCAGTATTCATGGTTTAGTGACCATATTGTCCCACTGCTGTAATGTAATTCTGAAAGCACTACAACACAGCACTGGGTAGCCATGTGGATAGCATTGCATTTTCTATTTCTGGGTGGGTGGAATAATTGATTTTAAATGAATATTAGCCATTCGCAATTAGTGAACAATCAATAAAAACGCACACCGGAGTCACATTTACGATAACGTTTGATGTGGACTGTGACTGAGGATCAGGCAGCCCACATCCTGAACTGCCATCACCAGAACAAACACCTTTTTTATTTATTTTTTTTTATTCTACATTGAACCCGAGTGCCAGGGTTTAGTTTTTCACTCCGACAAATTCCAGTCGAGAAGTCGATGATCTCCTAGGTGGTGTGCAATTGATGTCAAATTCTGGCCAAGCGAGTGCATGCTCAGGCTTCCTGGGTGGTGCAAAGAGGAAGAAGCAAAAAAAAAAAAAAAAACACTACACAATCGACCAGAATATATATTACTATACCTAAGTCATGTTGACCTTGAGGAAAGCAATCAGGCCCCCTACTCCCACTGCCTTAAAAGAGAAGCAACATCCCTGTGGGCTGTCTGTGCCTCTCACCTCATTTGGCTGCAGAAACAGTAATAGAAATGGCAGGTAAATCCCCTGCACACGCACACGCAAACCTCCAACTGACGGTGAGTGAATGTGAGTGTGTGTGTCCCGAGTGAAGCAACCAGAGCACAGTCTTGCACTAAAGAGAGGGATTCAGCAGTTCACACAAATACAGTATAAATTCAAAGTTTGCAGGAAGAGAGCTCCACTGATTGGCACCATATTCTTCCTCAGAATAAGTGAGTGGTTTGAAATTGTACAGCTTGTTTCTGATTTGTCCACCTTGAATTTTATTTTGTATGCCCAAAAAAGGAAAAGAGAGGAAGTGGGAAAACAGAGGTACCTTCTTCACAGCTGCGGAGCTTCTTTTCCAGCTCCACACCTTCCCTCTCCAACTGAGCCAAGTTTGTCTCAATATCATTCAGCTCCGTTTCAATCTGCTCCACCGGGATGTGAAGAGACTTCACCTGATATAAAACAAAGAACTTAAAGAGTCACAGTCGAGTAAAGATCATTTTCATTTCAAAATCCTGACTTTGGCCACTTAGATGTAAAGACGGTCGTCCATTTTTTTTTCCTGGGAATGTAATGAAAGCATATTTGTAGAGCTGTTAATTAATCTCTTAAGAGACTTAATGGAGGGAACTTACAGAGGGTGACCTCATTTCAGTCCTGGAGGCGTTGGTGGGTGACAAATACTTTCCCTTTTTAGCGCCTAAGAGGTAGATAAAATAGGATTAGATAGTCCTTTCATGGCAGCTCAGAAAAGCATTGTCACATACGACTTCACCTGATTTATTTTCAGTATAAAAAAAAAAGGCTGCTCATATGAAATCAACAAGATGGCAGAGGACATACATGTGTGGCTTTGATGATGACATTTTTTTTTTCCTCAGAAAGCTGGGAACCAACCTGACAGATTTCCGTGATTGGCTGGAGCAGCAGTGGTAAAGCTAATAGATTCCACAGCTGGTCGTCTGGGTGGGGATTTCACAGGCGAGCGACTCCCATGTTTAAAACCTAAAATAAGGACAGGGAGGTTTACACACTGTGGTGCTGCAGCACGTTCAGTCTGCTAATGCCTTTTTCTGTTTCCCCACTGAACAGACCAGAAATCTGCAACAATCACCAGAACACATGCAGGGTAGCATGTCTGTGTGGGAATCACTGCTGGGTAATGAATTTTTAACAATGCTACTTTGGTCCAGACTGAAATATCTCAACATATTTTTGGATGTTTTTTGTTTTTGTTTTTTTTAACAGATGTGCACAGCCCATCTGTAAAAAAACAAAACTATTCCACTATTTTCTCCAGCGCCACCTTCAGGTTCTTATTTGTGCTTCTGAGTGAAACATCCCACCAACTTCTGGAGGAATTGCCTTGAAATTTGGCACAACCATACATGTCCTCACTAGGATGAATCATAATGACTTTGATGAGCTTAAAACTTTTCATCCAGCTGCATCATCAGGTCAAATTTTCAGCTTGCACTTTGATTCATGGCTAAATAAATTTCTGTCAATCTCTGCTTTCCTTTGTGCTTAGCATCAGTTATAATGTTGACATCCAGTGGCGCCCTTTTCCACCTCATGGCCTTAAAAAAAATTGAGACCATATAAAAATATGGAGCTAAAATAAAGCACTGCCAGAGCATTTAAAAAAAAATTGTAACCATGCTGGTGTTCAAATTTTTCTCGAAGCTGTTGAAGTTGCCGTCATTGTTGAGTCTAATTCTTGTCAGTGTTTTACAAGGTTTCATAATATAAAGTTGATTGAACTGGACAAAATTCAAATTTTGCTCTTGTGCTTTACTTTGGTTCCACTACAGTTACTTCACATAGACATACTGTGAGATTGCATCTTACTAATGACATCAAGCAGTACTGAAGAAAAGGGAGTTTCTCGAGTCCAACAGCCAACTAATACAAACAGACACAGGCTGGAAGACAAACATCTCTTATAATAATGTGACTTACTGAGGTTCTCAGAGGCAGGTGGAGGTTTCTGTGGAGAGACGTCCGTGAAACGTGCAGGACTGAACAGAGCAATGCTGACTGGAGGTGCTGCAGGTGGTGGGGGTGAGGGAGGCCTTGTTGTGATGATGGTGGCATTAGAGGACATGAATCCTGGCTGATGCTGCTCAGTGGAGGCTTCAGCTTCAGCATCTCTGTAAAAGTTATACTGAAATTAGTCTTGAAGAGTGTAACCAATAGAAAAGTACAGCTTTTATCTGATACATCAACAGAGCCGATCACAAGGAGTGAAACACAAGAGAAAAGGCCTCACCTTCTTTAGTTTGAAATGATAGAGGGTGGAGAAAACAAGTGTGGATCATCATCAGCAGGGATTAGAACAGAGAGAGTCTAGTGTTAGCAGGAGGAAAAGGTTCAGGCGCGGCACTCCTCAGGGTTTGTTAGGGTCGGGGACAGAGCTAGCTGCTGCACTCTGAGCCAGTCAACAAGGACAGAGACGGATGAAGCCTGAGGTTTCTGCAGTCTGGAGAGTGAATCAGCTGAGTGGTCAGACATGTGCCGAGGCAAAAATCTTTCTCCACCTGTGTGACCTTCCCACTCCCAGCTGAGTGACTTACTAATTACTAATATTGATGTTAAGATGACTGATCATTACTTACTTTAGACCTAGTTCAGTTGTCACAGTTCTGAGCGTTGATTGCCCAACTTGGCAGACTGGAGCTGCAAAAGATCAATTACACACAACATTAATGAAAATAAAATTAAAGCAGCAACTAATTGTTTTTAGTTATTTACACCTTTTTAATTATCACTTAGTCATACCTGAAAAGGTACCTGGGAAGGTATGACACACAAAGACTGTGAATTTCTGCTTAATAAGCAACTGGAGCGATTAACCAATGATCAAAATCGTTCTATTTATCAACTAAGTGTCTTCAGCTGTTAATAAAAGCATGAAGCGTGATGTAGAACTACTGAAATGACTAATAATCTCAACACCAGAGAGAAAATGGCAGCTTAACTTGAATGCGGCATCTGCTTCGGCAAAGAGGCGTGAACTCAGAGGAGTTCAAGTTTCAGTACAAGACATTCTCTCATCTCTTTTCCGTGTCACACTCACCTGAGCAGCTGATACGCAGCGATAAGCAGCTACAGGTCTCATTATCTAGTCCCCCTCAACAAGGCAATCAAATAACTGATCTTCACCTGCACGTCTGTATTTAATGGCCCAAATCCCATTTTAATCTCCACTTTAATATGAAACAATTAGATAAATGCACAAACTCCATATGGTTCAAATTACCAAGCAGCAGAATTACTTTCTACAATAAAGAAACTTCTATCAGTGCTTACAGTATAATATGGTGACCATTTCTACTGAAAACCAGCCGTAATTGTATTTCTGTCTGAAAAACCTCTGACTGTCAGGATGTTGCACCCATGCACATCCATCCCAGGAGAGTGACAGTTCAGCTATGAAAGTTCATTACAAGTGTGGGAGAGAAATTAAAATGTCAGCTAACAGGCTGCTAGATGGATGCACTGGGTGTGTAAATAGGGCAAAAATGACAAAAAGGGCTTTGTTTTCTATGAATGCGCTCTGACACACAGACAGACAGACGAAGTGAGGGGCATGTGTGTGTGTGTGTGTATGTGTGTCGGGGGTTGTTGGCTGGGTGTCAAATAATGGATCAAGAATAACTGAAATGAATTTAGTGGCGCTTGCCTTTGGCGGTTGTGTGTACAGTTGTTGGCCTTGTGTTGTCTTTGTTGATGGCCTTCAGACATGGCGATTCCTTATTGTTTGTCTGGCTGGTGCGGGCCTGTCGTGCCCAGTCTCCCGCTGGGCCTTGGCTGCATTTATCCTTTCTCAGACTGGGCCTGTCAGCTGAACTTGGCTCATCTCCAAACCTGCAGAGACAGAAGGCCCCCACCATCAGCCTTACAAAACCATGCAGCGAGAAAAAGACTAGAAATATGAAAATACTACAGAGCTCACCGTGTTTCTGCTGAACGGACAGTGAACGGGCGTTTATTGTTATTGTTACAGTTTTCTTCTGCTAGTTTCTTTCCTATTGTTATCCTGGCTCTGCTCTTCTCATCATTAGGACTCAGTTGGGCCTTTGGTCTTCCTAAAACACTTGACGGCTCTGTGGGCTTCCTGTTGTCCGCTGTGGCCTCGGTAACCGAAGCTGCAGTTTGGAAAAACCTCTGCCGGGCCGCCTGGGTCTTCTGAGCTGAGGCTGTCCAGGAGTGGGGAGGTGGAGCAGGACTGACCGGCTTCAGAACAACATTCAGTGGGGCTGACAGCACAGAGGGGGGGCGTGGTGCCAGTCGGGTCTGGCTGGCACCATTTAATCGCACAGCTGAACTGGTGGGTCCATTTTTGATCCCAATCTCAGAGGAGGAAGATTTGCAACTGTTCTGATGGGTGTTACAGATAAAAGTGTCTGGACTCTTCCCAGGTTTGTAGCCGCCTGCATGAAGCACGCTGGAGCATTCACTGCATCTGGAGGAAGTTTATCAACATACAAATATGAATGCAATAAACACAACACATCGGGAAAGTTTCAAGTGAGTATAGCTGAATAGGTCTTACTTGAAACAGCTCCTGTGATAGAGCTTGCCGTCAACAAAGTGCCTCTGAACCAGATGGACATGGCTCTTGCATGCAACACATTTGCTATTGAGAGTCCCAGTCTTGTTGGCATTTTCGGCCAATACCGCCTTCTGTGGAAGAGAAACTAAAACTGACGGACTGCTCCATCCAAAAATACATCACACATACCTCATACTTTAACATTTACCAAACCCACTGACAATCAGCTTAATCCTCATCCTTCAATATATTGATTAAAATGTTCTAAGATAAGAAAGAGTGTATTGCACTTTCTACAGCGTCATATTGACATGAGAACCGACCTGAGCAGCAGCTCTGGCCATCTTGGGTGAGGTCTGAGCCGTCACAGTGGAAGGTGAACGGTTCTCGATGGCCGTTTTAGACACAAAGGTTTTGGCCACCACTGGGAGATTCTTCTTCTCTGATGGCTCCTCCTTGGAGCCCTCTGCTGGCCTTTTTACACCTCCCACTGAGGAGAGGTAAAACACCATTAGTGTCAAAAAACTAGAGCAGGACAGACACAGTTTCTCTTGGGTTAAAAAGAAAAATGGAAATATCTCTTGATCTTAGCCACAGAGTTTGTACAGATATCTGAAGCAGAGTCTCACTTGGGGGTCGTCCCTTGAAGTAATTGTAGTACTGGGAGACATAGGTGAGAATGCTTAGCCTGTCTGGGATCCTTAAAGCCACCATGTCTTCTGCATCTAACAAAGCTGGGATCCCCAGTTTCTCCTCTGCAACCTGAAAAGCCTTGAGAGAGAAGAAAACAAATAAATAACCTACACCCATCAGCTCCTGCCAAGACAACATTTAATGGCACAGTATGATTGGCCAAGTAAACAGAGCCAAAAGAGTTTGTTTTTACCATATAAAACCACAGCATTCACTGAATACACTGCCTCCCTTCAATTACAGCGTGTGTAAAAATGTCAGACAATGCAATCTACTTTAAATAGAGTATTCTGTGCCTTGGTCCAGAGAGGTCTGAAAAAGGGCTGCATAATGAATAGCAAACTTCCTGTGAGCCTGTAGGGGGATAAGAGTGAGGAATGGAGGGAGCAGGATATCAGGGCATTGTTTAGGATCAGCCTGGACACGCTCATTAAATTTACAGCACAGAGCCTGACTGAATACTACTGTACGTCTGCTGATGTACACGAAGGCCACAAAAAAAAAGAAGAACTAAACTAAAATAAAAACACCTGTAAGTAATGTGACACGATTCATGAAATATAAACCACGCTGAACCGCACCAGTCACGTTCTCATGTTCCAGCCCAGGAAGCATCTTCAACACTCGATCAAGACTTTGACACGATCAAATGCACAATTTTTCTGCCACAAGTCTGGTTTTAAGTTAACCTACAGGATATATTTATATATTAAAAAAAAACAAAAAAAAACAGCAGCCTCTTCCAGTGGAGCCGAGTGACAGATGACAGCGAGCCTCATTTAAAATAAATGACCCGCAGAGCCTCTCCCCTGGGCTCAGGTTTGTTGCTGACACTGCCAGGTTCATCCAAGACAACAAGGAAGTCATACAGAGTACATACTGTAGCACTCTGTGGGGGGCTGTAATTCTCAGAGGAAGCCAGCAGAATGGAAGCAGACTAAATAATGGAAAGGTCCTCAGCTGTGCTGCTCGGGTCATGTCGGGGTTAAGAAAAATAATTAGGTCAAGTGGACAGAGGGAGAGTTTGAGTTTGAGGAGAGTCATGTCTTTGGATTAAAACTCTTCTCTGTGGAGAGGGATGGATATTTGAGTGTTGTGTTTGCGTGTGTGTGCTGTCGGATGTGTCTGGAGTTAACGAAGTAGGTTGGTTTTCTTCTTCATCAGATTTTTCATGTGGAGTGTGAAATCAGTCCCACTCCACAGGACAAAGGTTCAACAAGTTTATCATCATCATCTTACCAGTCTGTTGTTCTCAAACACATCCTCCTTTCTGAGTGACTCATAGTCTCTGGGAAAACAGGAGCACAATGAACAGAGGAGAGAGATGTCAGACATGTTGAGAAGTAAACTCATCAAACTTAGTATCAAGACTGAGGAGTTTAAGATATTAAAACATCAGTTTTATGCAGACCTGTGTGGTTTCCTTAGAAATAACACACAGCAAGACTCTCACAGACTTACCTTAGAATATGGTTAAAACAAACAAAAAAAAAATCACACTCGGGTGATTTTACAATACAAACTTAAGGAGAAAACTACAGGACATTAGTGGAGTAGAGAAGATGAGAGGCTGCTCCAGGAAAAAGTTTATCACTGGTCACAGCTAATAACAGTTTCCCTGCATTTTAACCGCCAATTCAAACTTCAATACTCACATCAAGTCCGGTCTGTACTTGTGGATGAGCGCACAAAACGCCAGTCCGTTCCTGAACGAGGTGGTCATGTTGGTGATGGCCACATCTCGGTAGCCTTCACAGTGCAGCTTACACCACTGCTCCAAAGCCTTGATGGCAGCCATGCTCCCTGCTGATCGACGGTGTGGCAGCAACAGGCAGAGCTGAAGAGTCTGAACGAGCCGGAGGAAGGAGAGGAGGGGAAACAAAGTGTCTCTGCTCAGAGTTTGACCGTGAACTGCGACGCTGCAGCTGCGTCCTGTTTCCTTGTTTGTAGCCGAGTGAGTGGAGCAGAGTCACCGCGATGAACTGACGCTGCTGCTGCTGGAGATGGTGGAGGTGGAGGTGCTGCTGCTGTGTGTTGGTGTGCGCGCTCATTACACAAACTGACACCCACCAGCTGATCCGTCATTCACAACCGCTGAATAAAACTCAGCCTCAAAGGTAAAGAATAGTTTTAATAATGTTAAGGCTTCCTGTAGAGAAACTCCTGCAAGATT
>OMNW01028497.1:8892-30079 GCA_900303245.1 Selene dorsalis
AAAACAAATTCATCAGGGAAGGCGAAGTCTCCCAGGGTTTCATCTAAAGCCTCGGCAAACTCATCAGGGTTCTTTTTGTCCTTTCCCAGCTCCACCATGGTAGCCGCTGAGAGAGAGAGAGAGAGAGAGAGAGAGAGAGAGACAGAGAGAGAATTCAATTATTTTTTGTCTCCATTAAGAACCCAAACCTCCTGCCCACTCTCCTCACTTGGCAATTAGTGCTGTAGATAATTAACGAGGAGAGGGCAGCACCACGCCACATCCCTAATCACGCACATTTCTATCTGGCAGAGTAAGGGACTGTTGGTATAATTTTGTTTCACATTACTAAGGCTAATTATATAATCGATCACTCCCAGCCCCCTACAGTACCCAAGGTGTGTGGGGGAAACATTTTGATTTGAACTTGTGTCTAGCTTTCTGAAAACCGCCACTCCTTGAAATGCATCATTTATTGGATTAAGGAGACGCATCAAAAAAATTCCGTCTGTTCTGATGTGATGGCATAAGATCATTGTTGAAAATATATTTATATATTACAAGGCGTGCGTGCAGTGAGTGTGCGCGCGGGTGTGCGTGTCAGCCCGCATATAGTCCTAAGCCATGTTCTATGATGTGACATTGCTGACTGTTGCTGACGTTAAGACTTTTCAGGGGAGAGTGGAAAAAAAGCCTGCATCAGGAGAAAAAGAGCTAGCCCATCAAGGGTGTGTGTGTGTGTGTGTCAGGAGTGGGCGCAGAGACAGAAAAAGAGAGACTCTGCAGTCTATGTACAGCACATGGATGAAGGAAGGTGGGGTCCTTTGATGTTCTGAATAATGATTTTAGCTGACCAGAAACATGCCTAAATGATGTTAGATTTTCTGTTCAGGGTGTGAGCCCATGGCATCAACATGAACAAACATCAATACAAGCAGACCAACAAGAACGAAAAATGAATTCAGAGCCACAAACACGAGCTGGTATTATTTTTAAGGCACTGAAGCCGTGATCAAGCAATATGCAACAGGATATCCATCATACTCAGTTCTCTCTCTCTGATAGAGCAGCAGAGAAGACATTTCACTGAATAGAGATGGATAGCGAGTCATTTGGTTCCAGGTAGGCCTGTTTACAATTCTGCAGACAGAACTGCAAAACAGATGAGTTATTATTGATATTGATCATGGCTTCTTATCAGTACCATTGATTTGTGAATGCAAAAAAAAAAAAAAAAAATCAAGCTGAAAACAAAGGAATGTCAACAAACCCTTTGAGGAGAGTAAAACTTAATTATCAGACACCACTGACTCTGATGCCTGCTGTAGTTCAGGACCAGAACAGACCTGTTAAATGATCGACCTCCTCAAAGAGTTGGGATGCAAATCATAAAACAACTGATGCAGCAAAGACTTCTACGTCAAACATTGTAATGTGTGAGCACACACAGACACGCTTGTGTTACATACTACATGCTGAGTGTGAAAAAAGGAAGAAAGAAACACTTGGGACTATGATGTGGCGAAGTAATCAACAATACCAGGAAGCGGAAATACCTGTGTGAAAAACCTGCAGGACCTTTCTCTCTTCTGAAGCTGCAAATTCAAACAATTCAGCTGTTAGCGATATAACACTACTCAATCATACTCACACACATACAGTACACACTCGCTGCACACAAAGGCAGTCACACCCACTTCATTAACATCACACAAAAAGATGGCGGCAGCTGAAATATATTGTTATTCTCCTCACTCATTCGCCTCCTATTTTTTCATTCCATCTCCCATTACCATCTTTCTTCCCTCCTCTTTCTCTTCTTCCCCTCCTTTTTCATCCAGATTATTTCCACAATCTCCTCTGTTTCTCCTTTCCTTTTCCTACTCATTCCCAGTATCTACCGTCAAGTAAATTGATGGCATTTATTACTATGCAATTCGTGCATGATTGGTCATATTTGATTTCCGAAGGAAAATTAGCATAATAAGCAGGCATATTACTCAGTTAGGTATATGTAATTGGGTCATTATTGAAATCAAGAGGAAAGCTTTCCCTCTTCAATTGAGGACATTTTTTTTACAAATTCAGCCTTTAACAGGCCATTTGGTCAACAGCAAAACACATATTAATTGATTCCACTTACACATGCTCAAGTATGTATTCACTCCTTTCATATTGAATTGCTCAGAAGGAGCAGAAGAGATGTAAAGAGCATGATAGAAAAGGAAGGCAGAAAATAAAGCAGACCTAGTAATTCAGATGCTAAAGCTGAAAGAAAAGCCAGTGACTGTATAAGAGGTGGCAGCCGCTGTCAATCTGGCTGCTAAACCCCGCCTGTCACTGTTGACCTCAGCAGAGACGATCAAGAAACAGTCCGTCTTCCAGTCAGTCAGTCAATTGGCCAGCCAAGCCAGCCAGTCAGCCTTTCCCCAATGATTTAACTCACTTTAATTGAATGCCTACATGAACGAAGAAATTCTTTCCTTGTCTACCACTGTAGTAAAACAGATCTTTTGCATACTCAGGATCGAGTTTCCATTAATGTAATCCTGGCATAAGCACTCTAGCCTGCCTGTCTACAGCATCCTCATAGCTGTAGCTGTAGCTGTTGCTGTAGCTGTAGCTGTAGCGGTGGTTTACTGAACAACGAGCTATGACGTAAAGTGTGTCCCAGTCCTGTTTTCATCTCAAGAACCTTATGTTTTAATGAGAATAACTCCCAAGGCTAGACACAGATTTTATTAAATTTCTGGTCCTGATCTGCAAAGAGTTGAGGAACCCTGCCAAAGACTAAAAGCAGTTATCTATCACCCATAATGTTGAGCAAAACTTGTTACGAAGACTCGCACACAGAGGAGGGTAAAATAATGTCTAAAAGCAGCTATTTATCATCTGGAAATCCACAGTGTTACATATGGCTCTTCATCAAACTCTGAACACAGATACTTTTCTAACCCCTGAAGAATGAATGCAAGACAAAAACACCAGCCACTGATGCTATTCATCTTACAATCAACTTGAAAGACTCCCTCTATCCATTCCCCTTTCTCTCTCTCATCATTCTTCCTTTTCTTAGTCGTCTTTGTCATTTGCCCTCTCATCCTTCCCCGATCCAATGCCTGCAAGAAAGTCTCACTCACTCACACACTATGCATTAACTTCCAAATACAAGTGTGTCTTGAATCTCAAATCGTGAGGCAGTACCTTGGTGAGGCTGCGGGCAGCGCTGTCCTTGCCTCCAGGGGTGAGGTTCCTGAGCTGGACGTCCAGCAGTTCGACCAGCTGGGCCATGGCCCGGACTGTGGATGTCACATCGCCAGGACGCAGAAGCCCTTTGGTCTGCTCTGCCAGCTCCCTGGCTACAATTGCTGCCGTCTCACCCGAGCGAAGCTGGGAGCCAAACACAGTGACGGGGGAACAAAGTCAAGTAAGAGGAAGATCGATGGAGGCAAAGAAGTCAGATGAGGTAAGAAGCAAAGGAAGAGGGGAAAAAGTTAGCAAAAGAATGAATAGAAAAGTAGGAGAGAGAAATGAAAAGAGTACAGCAATAGACAAGAAATATTTAAGGACAGGAGAGGAAGGACAGTGCAGTGCAGTGAGAGTTAAGTGTAGATGAATGGAGGTGAGGGTCACGAGTGAGGGAGGGATGTGGGACCAAAAAGAATTGAAAAAAAAACCAACATAAAAATAGGTTAGCTGAAGGGGAAAGAGGAAACCGGTATTTCATAAAGTGTTCTTAAAGACATTTTATAACTCTTTACAGAAACAACTCATAATTTAGCACCGCTGCTCCAATGCTGATTTCACAGGGACCATTTGGCACGTTTCACCTTTTGAAGAAAACCTCTAAAGCTTTTTGGCTCATGTGAGAACAGACACAAAGCAATAAACTGAAACTGTTGAAAGTTACTAGACCAGCACTTTCCAGAACAGAAGTATCTTGACGAACCTGAGAAAGTAATGTTTTCCATGCAAAACCAATTGATTCTATGCAGATCAGCCTTTCATGATGCCTGTTAGCCTATTATAACGACAGCGGTGTACGACAGATGACCTTATTGGACAATATTATTCCCCTAAGGCTTTGTAAAATCTCTCAGACCTTATACACAAGTTAGGGTTAACAAATCAAGATGGATATGTGGCCTAAATCTTTCCCTGTGGTCACTGCATCTTCATGCATGAGAAACTGCTCCGGGACTATATCCATAATACATGTCCCAAAACTAGGGCTCAATAGTAGCTATGAGGGCCAGCAGCAGCTTTCAGACTTACTTTCTGCATGATGTGGTTGACCCAGGGTGACGTGCAGTTGCTGAGGTCAGGGCCTTGAGGATCCCAGTAGCCCAAATGGGCCATGCACATGTATGTGGCCACGCCTGCAAAACAAGCAAAACAAACAGGGTAAGACAGCACTGACATTCACCAGGAGACACAAAGTCTCTTGAGGTGCCCGGGGTTCACTAAGCAGATTGTGTGTGCATTGTGTGTGTGTGTGTGTGTGTGGATTGCAGTTGGAGGATTGAGGAATCAGCTTTGTCATATGAGCTAATTGATTAAAATGGTAGTGTGTTGCAAAATTTATACTGCTACACCACACTTTCACAAGGCAATACATACATTTCACTCCGTAACAGCCTGTTAAGACCCCTTAGATCCTACTCCTCTCCATCCTGCTCCAAATCAAAATCAAAAGGTGGCTGAGCACGCTGCGGAAAAGTTTATCAGGTCTTCCCCATGCACTGCCACTTTGAAATTTTGTCTTTGAGACCCATCTTTTTGAAAATGCTTTTGAGCCTTTACTGTTATCACCCGGGTTACGTGACTGCTTTCATTTTATTTAGTGTATTCCACTTACCAAATTAATCTCTTTATTTTCATTTAATTTAAAATTTCCAACCGCTGAGTTAAGTCAAGTCAATTTATTTATGGAGCTCATTTAAAAATACCAAACTAATGTTATTTTTTTCCACAATAAATCAAAGATGCAATTAATCAAAATGAACTGACAGTAATTATGTTTTAAATGTCCTCTTGAAATACACTTTGGTCAGCATTCATCACTTTTAAATATGCTTAATACATATATAGACTTGACTCAATTAATCTTTTGTTGAGAGTTTGGTTACAGGTTAAGGTTTCATATGCAGGTTTCATTACAGGTTCAGAGGATGGTCCACAGAGTTGTTTTTAATTTTCTCATTATGTTCCGATATCTTTTTTTCAATCTTGTTACTGATTGCTGTTCCTCACATCACTGAGTGCTGAGGCTGGCTGCAAAACTTTAAAACAAAACAAAAAAAAAACATGTTTACAGCCTGGTACAAATACGGTTTTGGTCCCTGCAGCTAATGACAACTGTATGGATAGTGAATTTTTATATTACATTATTAAGGTTCAAAGTTCTGTGCCAAGATTGTGAGCAGCCCACACTGAGCATCAAAATTGCTCTTCCGGAAACTGGGTGAGGACACCCAGTGTGGCCACTGCTATAAAATCCAGAAAAGCTCCAGTTAAAACAGAAATACTCGACATGTAATAATTCTCAATAACTGATTGAACTGTTTCAGAGCAGTGAGGAGGACTCGATTTCCTGGAGAACTGTTGTTTTATCTAGGCATGAAAAAGATCCAGTATATTGAGTTTCATAATTTCCAATACTAGAATCGGGATCTGAGCATCTCTAGATCATAACTATAGCATTGACATTCTCTACTTTAAGGGCCCCAAAGAAGACTGCAAGGGACAGATTTCACATAATCTTTACCCACACATTCACTGGTCCACAGTGTTATTTCCCCATGATGAACCCATGCATCTTTCTTACCCAGTGTTCCTACAGGACAGGGCTGCTTGGCTGTCTGGCCTTGTTGCGTCCGGGGCCACGATATTTCGGCTGTCACCCTCGGGCTACAGAAGTCTTGTGGAGGCAGAGCAGGGGGCTGTGGGGCAGCTGGAGGAATCTGCACTGGTGGAGAGCGTCCTCCAGCCTTCTGGTTGGTGTCAGGAATCTGATTGGTGTCTGAGGACGAGCCACCTCCAGGAATCAGGATGGGCTGACGAATCGTAGTCGTGGTTCGGTACCGCTGTCCCGGGGAGGTGGTGAGGAGAGGCCTTGGGGTGGTGTAGTAAGGAGAACGAGTGGTGGTGGTACGACTGGTAGACGAAGAGGAAGAGCCTCCACCTCCAATTTGACCTCCTCCTCCTCCCCCTCCTCGGATTGGGGGCATCATGGGAGGTGGGCGATAGTCTAAAGAGAAAAGAGAAATAACAGTGTTAGAATTGATGAAAACACAGCACCTGGGTGCAAGAGTTCAAAATTTGAGCATCTGCTTTAGTTCCAAGCCATAAGAGTGATGGCTCACAAGCGTAAAATATTATGGCGATGTATACAGTTACATTAGCAGGGAGCCATTTACACAGAACTAAATAGGTTTAACAGAGAGTTGCTCATGTTTCTAATGACTCCCAGTGTCTTTCACCCTCAGTCATTCTGGTCATACACCACACCTTAGAGGGGTTTATTAGCTGCTCCCTAAATCACAACACCTTCCTAACAATAAAGCCAGTTATTACAGAGATATTACACAAATATTTGTGCTGAAGAGGTACAATAATTGCATTTCAGTATAAATTCAAAATTTCCAGTCATGAGCAACAATTGGATTGTCCTGCAAGTGTGCACAAGGTTGCCAGTCTTCCCTATGGGACTGGTGCACAGGAGTGGTGCTTGCTGCCTAACCTGGCAGAAAAAAACATTCTTTCAAAATCATGCATGATTCATAAAACCATGACATCACAGCGGGCAGAAAGGCCACTTAAATGCATATGGCACAGTCTTTTATTGTCAATATTTCATTGTAAAAAGGCTCAAATATTCACATGTTCAGGGGAGAGAAATAAAAAATGAAGGGATGAGGTGATAGGAAGAGAGAGGGAAAGAGCACGTTTGTAAAGTGTACAGTGTCCTCTTGTGAACATACCATACCAATGTGTCTCTCTCCATCTGTTCATTGCTTTCAGTCGCATGTGGTATAAATCAGTGCTGCAGGATCGAAAGTGGAGTAGACAGAAATAATTATTTACACTCTTCCCTCACTTTCCTTTTGAATTATTTTATTGGTCTCAAATCATCTGGAAGTCATTATGCGCAATATTGCATACAGGTGTAGCCCATTTTCTAAAGCTGCATCTTTTCTTGGTAACAAAGAAGGGAAAAGCTTTATCTGTCACTGCGAACACTTGAACACTTGAATAAATATGTAAATTATACTCAAGAACATTTTTAGAAACGTGTAATTACAGAAAACAAACCTACAACCTATGTGTTAAATTTAAACCTGCAGAGGCTCCACATTGTGCTAATTAGTATGGTTAGCGCTATACTTAATTTTTACACTTTACAAACTTTATTCTTTTGCACCTGGTTAGACACAACTATGACCCTTGCTTGCAGATCTGTACAGTTACCAACTAGAATTACTATGTGACGCCGCCCAACTAGTCAGCTTGCAGGAAATATTATTTCCTTCCCTGAGGGAAGTGAGTAATAGAAGTTACAGTTCCTGAGTAATGCCCAGAAATTTTTGCCGTGCGTTGATGATGTCACAGTGAAGCTGACATTTGACTGACCACAAAATATTGTCATTTAAAATAAAAAAGACTGTCATTTTAGACCTAGGAGTTTGTGAGTTGTAGTTGTATAAATAGTTGTATATGGTTTGCGACGTCGCAGTGAGCTTGGCCTTTGACCTTTGGCGATCAAACTCCAATCATTTTGCCTTTGAGTCTAGGAGAATGATCGCAGCAGATGTAATATGTAATGAAAGTCCCTCTGAGAGTTCCTGATAGATTGTGGTAAAAATGGAAGAATATGAGGTGACAGTGACCTTGACCTTTGACCACTAACCACAAGAATCATTTTCAGTTTCTTTTTTCAGTCCAAGTGAGTGTTTGTTACAAATTTGAAAACATGTTGTGAGATGCTGTGAGGTGAGAGATGTGAGATGTGGTGAGATATTGTGTTCTTGGGATGGACCAACAAACAACATAATGCCTTAGGCCACGACAGACTTGTGACAACAGTGTTTTGTCTACCTATTTAGAACCCATGTGTATTTCCTACACATAAAGTAAGCACACTTAAATACACATAAAGGCAAGCACATCAACAAACAGAGGCAAACAAACATAAACACAGAGGCAACTCTTTCACAAAGCAACATCACAAAGCAACTCAAATATGAACTCTCACTGTTTCATGTTATGCTATTTTTTATAACAGAATTATATATTTTAGTCAAGTCACTGACTGAAGAAAACCAAAATCTGAGAGTGAAATACTCTCAACTCTCATAGAAAAGCCGAACCAGGCCAAACTTTGCCTGAAAATATTTTTCTAACCAGCTCCATGCCGACCAACTACTATGAATTAGATTTCCCCTTTTCATAACTGTGTGCAATATATCGACATCACGCTACATGATTTCTGAGTAATAAAGTCCTTCGAGCTCTCAAAAGTTCTGCTATCGCTCAATGCCAGTTGGGGTAGCAAACAGTGAGAAGTTACCTTGCACAGCTTTAAGTCTGCCTTAATGTTAAAACTCCTCATGATTTTTGGTGCCTTTCGATTAAAAGCACAGGCACTTGTGCTGCTCTGTCTAAAAGACTTGGTGCGCCTTAGGCCATAACTTGTACTACACGCTGGTCATTGACATTGAAAGGTTACAGAGTCTTTTCTCAAAGGAGCTTTATATGGTGCTCAAAAAATTGATGTGATTAAATGAATGTTGACTGCATATTATTAGGCTAAAATCAACTTGTGCCTAATCTCCAAGGACCTGCTCTCTGCATGGTCGGATTTGTGTTGGATGTTGATTTAGTTATTTTCTTTGTGTGATTTTCTTAAAATGCTGTTGCTTCCTTGATCATGTGAAGGTGCAAGGGTGAAGAGTAAAGTGTGCGCATGGGTGGAAAGAATTGAGTGGGTGTTTGTATTATTTACTGTGAACTGGAGTTGTCCCTTCCTGTGGATTCTAAGTAATTAAAGACTCTGTCGCTCTCTCTGTCTTTCTCCCCTCCTCTGTCAGTCTGTCTGGGTGACTGACAGCCATGTAACATCCCGCTCCTCCTGTACGTTCTGTTCTCTTCCTCCACAATTCAATGGAGTGTTCCCGTACCTAAACTGTGCTGCTCCCCGTTCCTGAATCACTGCCGCCCTGCCTCATGCATTCTCCACGGAACATTGCCATCAATCATGCGTGGCAGCAGTGGCCTAGGGACTAGCTGTCAATCTGCGAGTGTGTATGTGTGTACTTATGAAACAGTGGGTGTGTGTGTGCCTATCTGCACTCAAACGGGAAGCTCCATTAGGGGCTCTGCCACAACAATAGAAGAGTAATGGTGTGTGTGTGTGTGTGTGTGTATGTGTGTGTGTGTGAGAGAGGTTGATGTCTGCTGTCATTTGAGTACAGGGCAGAAAACACAGGGGCTGGCAGCTTGGGGTGAGGTAACACAAAAGACTGCAAGCATCACAGACAAGGGCCACAGCACTTCACTGCCCATGCATCTCTATCTCTCTCCTTTGCTCTTGACATTTCCCACCTGATTTGATCACTCACTCCTAACTTTATTTTACATCACTTATTGCCACCGTTCATATTCCTACCTATTTTAACTCCTAGCCCTTGATACTCTCTCTCTTATGTGCGCTCACTCGGGTCTTTACTTTGCCCCCATTTTGATTTGCTCTTTTGGAGCATTTAGATGAAAAACAAGACTTGTAATGTGATGAATTTATCACCAACATCAGTAAGGATGCTGGAAAAGATGCTGTGGGGAACTACAGGAGCATGACATAACAGCTTCATGAAACATTTATAGAAAAAAAGGCTAAAGGGTTGTACTCACGGGGACTGACATATCTCCCTGCGTTTCAGCTTAGGAAGCTGTGAGTAAATGCATTACGACAACTTCATGATGTCAGCTAACCTAAACGTTGCGCTCTTTGCCACAAGAACAACCGTGTGACACAAAGCAAAGACAGACTCACACACTCAGAACAAGTTGTTCACTTAAGGATTTTTTACCCCATGCCCTTCAAACTCTGTAGGCTGACATATTTTGACAGACGTGCTTAAAGAGAAACACCAGGAATCACATTACATATATGATACTTCATCTCAACAGCCACACTGGAGAAATCAAGAAGAAATCAAATGCTGGGCAATGAGCTTAAAACCAACATCACATAACTGTCTTTCAACATTTTTAAATAACAGGCTTCCAAACCAATTTGGAAGTGTAGGGGGTGCGCTGTAAATGCATGCAAGATTACACGTAAAATGTAATTACTTTTCAATGAAATGAGGTGTGCTCCTCTATTTCTCCAGTATTGCATTCAACAATAACCATCAAATGTAAGGAACCCTCAGTCACCAGTGTTTTTCAACTTTTAATTACAGTTTACGTGGGATAAACAATATTTGGTTGTAAAATGAAGATATCAAAATGACACAACACCAATTCTATTCTACTGGTTAAAATCAAAAACAACATTTTTTTTGTTTCTGGTTACCAAAGTCTAGAATGAACATCAAGTCTCAACCTCATGTGGCTGAGAAGTGTTCAAAGTGTTTAGAAGAATGGAACATTTAAAAATCCATAATATCTGACAACCTCCATCTGCTGGAGCAGTTACTAAGGATAATGAATTTGCTTTGTTGCCCATTCTTTTCTATTGTATCATATTCTACCCTGTTGTGTTTATTTTGCTGACCTGTAGTGGGCCCAGGGGAAGGTGAGACAATGGCAGGCTGGCAGTAAAGTTGTTCCTGGAGTTGTCTATCTGACTGTCACCACACTGGAGGGGCCACAGAGATGCTGTCAGTCAGCCTGGGATGCTAGCACATGATCATCTGACATGCAGACAGATTCTGTGTGTGTGTGTGTGTGGTGGTGGTGGTGGTGGGGAGGGGGCAATGTTTTTCTGTGCGGGTGAGACTGCCTGTCTCTGCCTCTGCTCTGTTGCCGAGAAGGCTCCTGTTGACTTCACATTCGGTAAACAGAAGGATCGTAAATCCACAACACAAAAAGGTAGAAGGCAGTGAGGGAAAACCAACTTCCCCTGGCAACTTTCCCACATTGTCAGAAAAGCAGTGGACAAACACAGAAATACTGGCACTGCAAGAGAGAGGAGGAGTGAAAGAGAGGCAAAGAGAGAAAAGATTTGAATTAAGAACAGAGAAGTTTCACAGAGTGAGTGTCACACAGTGTCTATTATACGTCTTTAATATGCAAGATGATTAGTTTCTTGCAGTTTCCTTAAAAGTTACTGCCTCCTTGCCTCTACACACATACACACCCACACAGACACACAGACACCATCCTGAACAGTGGGGAGGAATAGATCCAGAGGGGTAACAGCAAAATGATAATCTGACTGGAGGGCACAAAGCTTTCTAGGTTGGATAGCAGCGCAGACATTGAATAGGGCTGCATACTGCGATAACGCACTGCCCCTATGGCTGGAGAGCGCACTCACAACACACACACACACTTACAGACACTTACTTTGTGTTCACTTTTGCAGCAAGCAACAGACAAGCATGCACGCACGCTGGCTTGAACAGAAATTCACTTTTTACTCACTTCTGTGCAATGCAACACACAGTCGTACACACTCACACACAGAGCTCATGGCAAGTGGCTCGAGCCTGCTGATAAGACAGAATGGAGCACTTCAAAGCAGTGATACTTGGAGATAGAAAACAACCTCAACTAATAGAGCCTCCCTCAAAATGGCTGCCAGGCACAACCACGTTCCACAGCTAATGTTTCACATACAGACACATCACCGCTCAGCCCTGCTGGCTTACCAGTTGCATAATCATGTCATCCCTCTGCCGAGGTCGGAGACACCTGCGGCAAGTTTGCCAATTACATGCTTCGTTCTTAATCAGGGGAAGTTCCCTTGTTCAAAGCAAGAAAGCTAATGGGACTGGCCAATTTTTTTTACTTTTTAATTTTTGTTATTTTTTATAATAATGGAGGGAATCATCAGCATATTCCTTTAAAGTTCAGATTGTACTCTCTGCTATTCCAGACATGCATCAAATTTATGTCAATTCTGCAAGGACAACAAGTATGAATATACAGCAGGCATCCAGCAAAATCCTATTACTGTGTTAGAATGAGAGCAGTAGCCTCTAGTAAGTGACCCCGTGGCTATTCAATATTTTGTTCCCCATAATTTATCACCATGCCCCATCATTTAGAGATTAAGATGGTATCCAGTCTGTTGCCCTCCTGCAATTTTTTTTTTTTCATAATTCAAAAATGAAATCTGAATAGGACACAGCTATGGCGACACAATCTACTTGCTGATTTCTTCTGTATTTACTTCCTATGAAGCTGTGGGCTTTCCTTACACCCCTGTCATCCTGGCTAGGCCTGCTTAATTTGGCATCTGCTGTTTGGCAGAAGGGAGGCAGTGCGGAAGCCAAATGCAAGCAGAGGCCTGGCTGGGGCAATCCAATCGATAAGGACACACTGCAGGCAAGGAACAGGTGCACCAGACTCTGTGAAGCAGAGTTCAGTCTCTGCTGAGATGGCTGTGTCGTAATCTATTTGGGAAAGAGGGAGATGGATGGAGAGGAAGAAGGTGGTGGAACAGGCTTTGGGGGACAGAGGTGAGAGCAGGAGGGTAGACTTAAGTTGTTAAGGACACCATCTTTACTTTATTTTGATAAGACTACGAATTTATGACTTTGACCAATTTATTTTTGAAATGAGAGCCGAGAGACACTTAACGAAAAGTTCTGAATCTGAGACCAACAACTTCACAATTGCTTTTTTCTGTTTATTTTTTGACATTCTAATCCAAAATTAGGAGAAAAAATATTCAATTTCAGGTTAACAATCATTAAAACATACTGAGTAAACCTGCAATCATTTTTCTAAAGGTGAATTCCCGGTGGTGAGAACAGCTCAAGAGTTTCAACCTCACAAAACCACACAAAAAAACTTGGTGAGACAAGAGGGTCTCTACTCAGGTCATTAACTCTTGTATTCTCTCAGGAAATGTTGAAGAGGAAAGGAGAGGAGAGGAGAGGAGAGGAGAGAAGAGGAGACTAGAGGAGAGGAGAGGATGGAGTAAATAGGTGGTGAGGGGCAAAGACAATAGATACTCCATGCTTGACTTCCTTAGGAAATGGAACTCTCTGATTCAAGCCATTAAGAGTTCAAAGGTGAACCTTTAAATTTCCGTAAACTGATAGAGTGGCTAGAGTGGCAAGTGGAGGTCACCCCTTCATGTAACTGTGTCTTTAATGGATTACAGAAGAATGCCAGTGGTTTCTTTTGTTAATTACAACTTAGGACTTTTGACTTCTTTACATGCACTGGGTTTGTATTAATTGGGTTTTATTTGTGGTCACAAAGATGAATTTTTCAAAAGTCTGCGTAAAAATATATTCAAACAGTGACCACTAGTGTGATTTGACTCTCTGCTCTTCTCCTTTCTCCTGTTCTATGTATTGATAGGAGTCTAAATGTCAGATTCAAATTATATATATTTTTCATTGATCACTTGTTTGTGCAGCATTATTTAGAGATTGGGGCGCATTAGCCATACTATATATGGGTGTAAAGGTTTGATCATTAATACGATGTTTAAATCTGTTTCTACAGATTTAAACAACTGTAGAAACAGCCCATGTGTGAAAACAGTGAAATAATCTTGCACAGAAGGAATGCTCATGCATGACTTGTTCTGATAAAGCCGAGGTCATTAATATAAAATTCTTGGAATCTATTGTAAAACAGTGTGTTATTGTTTCCTTCTGATTAACATCTATGTACTGCAGAAGAAAAATATCTCCAGGGTGGCTCTTTCCGATTGTCTTTTTATATCAATTTCAGTGTGTTGTTTTTTGTCCTGGAGAATATGCAATCAGATTATCTCTCCAGAACTTCATGACTGAAGTAGATCGTCACCTTAAAGAGGCAAAGTGAAAAAGCACAACTTTGCGCATGGGAAAATTTGCACCAAAGAAGAAAGAACAACAACAAAAAAAAGAAGTTTGGTGGCAAAAGAAAATGAGAAGAGAGAGAAAGCAAGAGTGAGACACTGATGGAAAGGCTGTGTGTACAAGATGGGATCTATTCATTTCTAGCCCTGTTTGCCCCTCCCCTCCCAAAGATGCAGATAACATGAATAATTTTGCGACTTTGTTGGGAAAACTTTCCTCAGTGTGGCAGACTGGAGGTAATAAATAATTCAAATGTTTCATTGGAGCCATGCCGCTTGCGTAGGGCAGGCCTCTATAATATGCATGTAAGAAGACATGATGAAACAAGTCCATAAACAGTAGAGAGTGGGAGAGTGTTTGGGGAGTGTGGGGTAGGACGGCAGGGTGATGCAGAGAAAAGTGACTTTGACTCTTTCTTTATGAAGGCATCTATGAGCTAGGCCTCTATAATATATACATCTAAGAACACTCGATGAAATGGCCTTGTGTGATGTGGGAGAGGGGTTGGGTGCAGAAAAGGAGGACAGATTAAGCGGGAGATAAGGACGACAGAGTGAAAAACACTGAGAAACACAGAGTAAAAGAGAAAGATATATGAGAAGAGGAAATATTGAGATTCCTGCCATTGTGAATGTTTGTGTGAGAGACAGAGATAAAGAATGGGGATTTAACAGACAAAGAAGAAACACAAACAGACATGTGAAACAATAAATGTAGAGAGGCAGTTCACTTTCTTCTTAAGTACCAAGGGAAGACGAATATGCATTTCAAAAAGATCATTTTCTGCTGCATGCTGCATCGACAATGTGATGAAATACATGGGAGGAAATCTTTATATTATCTGTTAGCCTAAGGTGAACTAAACCTTGATTTTTTGTTTCTCTTTTGCTTCTTCTTCTTCGTCTTCACGTTAGACACTGACATTTTTCAATACGAGGGTCAGTGCCATACTTTATTCAATGCTGTATAATTTGAGGTGGAAATAGGAGAAACTTCTCAAGCATCTCATCTTCAGTCATAGTACAGAATTGGTAAAGTTATGACTTGATAAATCTATACATAAAAGTATTGACTTTGATCAAGTGGCAACCTCTGTGGCTGAAAAACAAAGTCAAGACACAAGTACCTAAAACTACAGTTGTTTGATTGGCTGCTTGAGGGTGGCTCCAACAGTGAATCTCCACTGGCTCCCATGTTAAAATCCCCAAACAAACGAGGAACGATCAGAAATAAACATGTTTACAGCTTGGTACAAAAACAGTTCTGGTCTCTATACCTAACCCTAATTGAGGGTTTGCCACTTTGAGTGACAGATGGGTGAGCGCATGGTTGCCACAAACTGGTATTCAACGAAGTCTTGGCTCCTCCTCTTGGCTCAAAACTCCAAACTGGATAAGACAAGAATTTGGTGAAATTGGACGCTGACAAGATGGCAGCCTTAAAGCAGCCCACTCTGAACTACAAAACCATTCTTCACAATCCTGTAGGTGACGTCACAGAGGCTACAACCATCTTCAGTTACAATCAATGGATTTGATCATCATCCCTTCTGTATATTAGCAGATTGTATATTAAACTGTCCAAGGAGCTGCCTGTGTTACCAAATTAGACAGACACAACACAGTAATTGGTGCTCTTTAAGTTGGACCCCAATTACACAAAGTCCTGAGTGGCCTGCCTCTGCCTGCTCTTACTCTGTGACCCATTTCCTGTCACATTTTATATCTTTAAGAAGTCCATATGAGCTGAAACAAAAGCAGGGCAAACATTCAGCAACATCAGTAATGAGTGGAAGCCCTCAGAATGGCCCCCTTTCCTTGGCCTGTTTCCTGAACTGGCTACGGAAAAGGAAAGGGAATAAAACACCGGACTGTAACACAGCGTGTCTGACTATAGTCACTATTCAATATGTGCTTGATACACTTACAGTGAATTCAAACAGCCCACTGCTTCTTTAGAGCGATTGAAGGGCCGGCTACAACAACAAAATAAAACTTCAATGAATCGACTTATCACCTCATTTTCCGAAGAATGAGAAAATCATGCAGTTCAGGTAGCTAATTTATTCCTTGTCCTCATTGAGTGAGGGAGCGGAGCGAGGAGGAGAGTACAGGAGTGAGGCGGCATTGATTGTATGTATTTATCTCCCACTGGTCAGCAGTCTGCCTTGTTGCTGTGCACTGGAGGTCATTCTCCACATTGAATCCCCATTGATCTCCTCTTTAGAGCCTCCTGAGACACCCAGAGCTCCATTATGAGAATGATCACACTCTCAAGTGCACACCAATAAACATGGATGCACGCTCATGAATAGAGAAACACAAACTCATACCGTTAAGTACATTAGCACATTAGCTCATGGGCATGCACATCATTATGCATGCATAAACACACACATACGCACATTTTTACAGCACAACCTCCCTTCACAGACCAACACGCACGCACGCACGCACGCACGCACGCACGCACACACACACACACACTTCACGCACACTGATCGGTAGAAACCAAGTTTAATGCTGCTTCTCTCTATAATTCCTTGTACTGTGCCTCCTAACTGCGTGTAAGAGCATGTGTTAATTCAGACATCATTTAATAAGTCACACAGCCAGACTACCTTGACCACTCCATGGAAAGGTGCTGAAAGGCAATTACACTGGGCAAATAGCCCTTCAGGCTCCAGGGGCCTAAGCTCTTCGAACCAGGGGAAGGGAGGAGTGGAGGGTTGAACTCCAACATCAACCCAGAGTTAAAGGAGAGTCGCTCTGGGTTAGACAGTGTTCCTAGGCCTTTCATACTGAAACCGCCACAGGCACACAAGTCATCCTGTATCATGGATTCATGATCCATCTAAGCTGCATTTAACACGGGTCGGAAACTGTGCAGCTTAGATTTAAGGGCATATCTTTATTTATTTATTTTTAATCAAACTCACCTTTAATCTCCATTTTGTTTTTCATCCGACTTTCCAAGTGTAAAACTTTTGCTTCCAACTGAAAGTTCTGCCACCAACCAAATATAGAGATGACCTGAATTATATATGTGTGACTCAAATAATTAAAGAGGCTAAATTTTGAGCAGCAATAACTTACATTTAGGCCATTTTCATATTACTTACCAAGCTGCTGTGGCAAATGTGTTGCCAAACAGCCTCTTATTCACACAGTGGATGAATGTAAGTTCAATATTCACTCTCCTTTTTGCTTTATTTGGTCTCCATTAACTCCTTTGGGAAATATTTTTGCTTCTGCTTGCTAACTTCATTTGTTTGGTTCTGGGCAGGATATGCACAGTTGCTTTATCAAAGGTTTTTGCTAAAATCAAATGAGTGCTGTTGCTGAGAGCAACAAGAACGCACAAACCAGTATAATTCAAAAGTTGAGTCTTAATTCTATGTGGGTTCATTACCACAAGCAGCTCTGTTAAAAAGTAGCACAGAGAGTTTGTGATCCATCCGTAAAATATATGGAACTGCATTTCAGTCAAACAAAGGCTGATGTGTCTTCTGATTGTCATCGTACTCATATGTCCGGTATGAAAGCGGTATTAGTTCCTCCTCTCTGCGTACACTCTTGGCTCCATTCACAAGGAATGAATTATGATCTCTTGAGCAGCCAAGGAGACTTAAGGCAAGGCTAGCAAATGGTACAGTAAAAGGAAAAAGGCTTTTACAGTATGTAAGACTCAGCATAACATCAGACATTCCTCTAAAGGTAGACATCAAGGTAGTCTTTATAATGTCTCCGTGAATTACTCCTTGCTTGACTAATAAAGTACAACCATTTCCACAAATAGAAACTAGTGCTGACATCTGTAATTTCAATGACACTGCTTTGCCCGGAAGTCGCTCATTAAAGATTCTAAAGGTTTGCTCTTTTTTTTCGTCTTCTTTTTTTTGACGGCTGAAAACATGCAGATACCATGGGTGGGGTGGCAGGGGGAACAGTCATAATTGAGAACTGTGACAGCACAGATGGTGCATTTATTTTTCTTCCTTTTTAAGTAATTTTGCTGAATTAATTACCGGAGGAAGATTAGTAGCTGTAAGTATCCCTTATGTCACAACAAAAAAGCATTTATCATTAAATGAATATTAAAAACATTACTAATATGGCAAGGTATTTCATTTGGCAATTTAAAAAAAAAACAAACATCACAGCTTGTCCAATAAATTTAGCAAGGAATAGTACTCTTTTTTCTTATTTGACATGGTGCTAAGTTAGAAATCATGTGGAGAAAGACATGAATTATAGGGAGGGAGGAGGAAGAAGATGTGGGACCTACCATTGTTGCCAAAGTCCAGTGAATACTTGACCACATGGTAGTTATTCCACACGTACAGCAGGTTGTCCCTGGGGTTGTAATCCACTGCAGCGATGTACTGGTAGGAGTTGGGAAACGGTATGTTGACCGTCATCTCCTTGCTCTTATCAGTGTTGTACATGTAGTCAATTTTGTTCCCCGTCCCTTCGTTGTCGTCATCTTCATAGACGGTTTTGATGACGTACAGGACTCCGCAGATCATGAAGGCGTTGGAGGCCGAGCGTTTGTCATAGCTGGTGTCCCAGGAGCCTTCGATGCGCAGGGTGTAGGGGTTGAGCTGGCTCACCACGATCCGCCCATTGTTCTGCTCTGTTGCGTATATCACCCAAAGTCCGTTCTCATCCACCGCTAGGTCAATGTCTGACTTGCCCCCCCAACGGTAAGGTGAAGTGTCGTGGTAGTTGGCGTTGGCAATAATGGCCTCGCCGCTCTTGATGCGTGTGCGTAGGTCAAACTTTACAATGTTGCGCGTGCGCTCCTTGTTAAAGAAGAGCGCACCATCGTACACCACGAAGCCAGTCCCATCCACGCGATGCGGGAGTTTGTAAGTGGTGGTTGGACGTCCTGCAATGAAGTCCTCCTTTGATGAGTACTCTGTCAGTGTGTCTGTGCGGTACGGCGTCCAGGGCATGTAGTAGATCTTGTCCGAGGCCTGCAAGGGGTCTTTGCACCAAGCACCAGACTGGTGATCTGACTCGAATAGATGTTCACTTTGGTAAACTCCTCGGAGAATGCCAGGGCAGAGAAATACTGAGGAACAAATAACAACAGTTTCACGTTAGATAAGCTTTTGTGCAGTTGCTGTGAAGTGTCAACTATTCTCTAAAGATTTCCTGACAGTGCGTGTGATGTTTGCCTCTTTTTCATAAATGTTACACTGTGTTTTAACTTAACCTTAACCACCAGTGAGTGACGATGACATGCTAAGCTTACTGTGTTGTAATTCAGATGTTGTATGGTTCCTGTCATTCGTAGGCACAACAGCATAACAGCATACCTCCCATTCAACAGATAATACCCTGCTCTCACAGCTGAGAGAAAATGGCACATTTTGTTCTACCCCCCTCGCCACCCCTCCCCATTTCTCCCTCCCTTTCCGACTCCTCATTAGTCTCATAGCTCTTTCTTCCTCTCTCTCCCTTCTATTTCTGTCAGAAACAACCAACTGTAGTGTACTTTTATCGCCTGCTGTTTCTCCAATTGTTACAATATTTCATTTCCCACCCCATGCTTGGTATTCCCAGATTGGAATACTGGGGTCATGTTTTATGAGTAATGTGGGAGATGCAGTAAATTCTGGGAAACCAGTGCGACCGGAGTCATAGGGACCTAATTTAACTGGAATGTTGTCACACACACGCACGCACACGCACACACACGCACACACACGCACACACACGGCACATACACACAGACGGGCCAGATGTTCATTGTGGTTTTCCCATTCTTCTCAGTAATATAATTCCGGATCCCACGCAAAGGCCTGGGAATATTGATTGAATTTTCATTGGCTAGTTAAAGCACTGGCATCATTTTCATATCATGGGGAAGCATTTGAAATATTAAATGTCAATGTAATTCTCCGTTCATCAGCTCATCATAAAAACGCGCTCAACCCGTGGAGAGTTTGTTAAGTGGCATTCTACACGATACCATGGAATAATATGGATCTAGAGTGTGTCTAATGAAAACCAGTGTTTCTAAATTGCCTCTATATGCTGAGATCAAGTTGTCTTAATATAGCTGCAGTGACTTTGAAAAGCGATGTCATTCTGCCACGAGGTACAAAAGGCTTCAGGCGCTGGCATCAGAAAGTGACATCCAACCCTGAGTTTTGAGCATGTGTGCATGTGTGAATGTGGGTCTGCTTGTTTCAGACTTACCTTTTTGTTCTACTTCTGCATGAGCCATAGGCAAAATATTTGAGGGGAAAAAAAAAGAGTGAGAGAGAAAGAAAGAGACAGAGACAAGAGACAAAAATAGATTAATGATGCAATAATAAGGAAATCATGATAATACAATCTCTGATCTCCATAATCGTTCTCATATTTCATCCTAACCTTGTGAGAGTGCCAGGATGCTCTCCATGTGTGATTGGTAATAACATTACATAAGCGTCTGAGGAGACTGCACTACAGTGGGGAAGATATCTGACAGTAATGCATCTCACACATGTCACACACACGGATACGCACACACACATGGGGGAATAGACACAAATGTGCCATGCTGACAGAGGGAGGGATACTAAGAGTTAACACACAAGACTATGACATAACATGCAAAACCACACGCACACACACACACCCATTGGTGGTTTCCATGGTGGTCCTATGCATAGTGCAAGACAGAATACAGCAACAGAAGATGACCTGAGATAATGAGCTCTTAAACGTATGCTAATAGCAACTGAGCAATGAAAACCAGAAAATTGATTTGATTACAGGGATTGCATTTCAGTGGACTAGCCAAAACAGCCACATTAAAAAGCTTTCTGATGCACAATGGGTAAGCTAGTGCTTTGTATGTCACCTACTCTGTGTGACTTTGTGTGTACAAGCATCTGCGTGTGGAGGTGGAAGAATACTGAATGCACTGGTTTGCTTTAACCCCAACGCCGATTCCCTGTCTATTATATTCAAAGCGTTATCCTTGGAGGTGTGACGGGGGGTTGTTCATGTTGCCCCGCAATGAAATGTGCACACTTGCTCAGAGCCTCTTAAACATATGAATTCCATTCCACCTTGCTCCCCAGGGGACTGAGTAGAATGTGAACATGGCAGAAACCTAATCCTGCAGGCAGTGCCCTTGTGTCTCAAGTCCCGTTAGAGACCTGCTGAATGGAACTGGTC
>OMNW01028506.1:1438-16487 GCA_900303245.1 Selene dorsalis
CTCGCTTTTCTCTCTCTCTCTCTCTATCTGTCTATCTCGCTCTATCTCTCTCTTCACCCTGGTTTTCTAATAAGCATCCTCCTATCCTCGCCTCCGGTGCTGCACGAAAAGATGCAAACATACTTAATTAGAGCGGTGGCAATAATTTCCAGGCTAAATATGCGACCAGACAGACATGGAAGTGATCTGATACCATTCAGAGAGGATACTATCTGCTTCCCTGTATAGGATCACTGTGGTGTTGTGTTATTTATATATTTTTTTCCATCTCTCTCTACCTTTATTCCCATGGCTTTCCTGTACACTTGCTTTCAGGAGGGAAGAAGCATGTCACGGCTGTCTCTGACCCGGTCCCCGGTCTCTCCTCTGGCCGCTCAGGGGATCCCTTTGCCGGCTCAGCTGACCAAGGCAAATGCCCCGGTGCACATCGATGTCGGGGGACACATGTACACCAGCAGCCTGGCGACCCTCACCAAGTACCCAGACTCCAGGTAAGACGCGCTCCCTGCTCGTCACACATGCTGGAGTTAGTTCATCAGTTAATTTGCTTTATTTTATCCATCAGAGGGAAGCTTTTATCTGCAGTTTTCGTATCTTGTTGCTTTTGTTTAACATGCAGCACAGTATTGAAATGATATCTTAAAAAAAAACGAGAACCTTTCCTGCTTAAATCAAAGTGGATTTGAATGAATCTACCTTTATTGCCTTAATACTTCATTTCTGTCATAAAACCAATTATTACATCATTTGACTGGTGTTGTCTTAATTAAGTCTAATTGGATTTATGCTGTTACAAGTCATTTAGCAGACTGGCATTGAGACAACTTCTTTGGTGACATCTGCCCTGAACAGCTACAACTTTGATATCTTTTCAGCCCATGTGGAGCATTTCTCCTGTCATCATTATTTCTGTCCTCTTTTGGCTTTAAAATTGATGAATTTGATTGTTTTTGTTTGTTTACCTGTGATTATTTTAATTGCCTAATCAAATCCCTTCAAGGCTTTTATTTTTTTATTTTTAATCTCGATTCACATTGGTAGTTGTGTTCAGCTGCTGACAGTACCTTTGACATATTTTACCTCTGATTTTCAACGGCACAGTTTGTGTGAATTTACATACCGAAAACACACACACTGCTGCGTGCACTACACCCTCTTCCACAGCACTTTCACATTTTTTACCCTTCCCCCCCTGTGAGTAAGATCAGAGTACTGTTAGGAATCCTTGGAGGAAAAGCAGTGACGTACATGTCCAGATCCCTGTCATCAAAGCTGATGTGGAGCATGCTTCAGAACAGATTAAAATCTGGCTCTTTGGCCTGTTACATATTGATTTTCTTGGCTATTTTAGAGTCAGCATTAACCATCATCAGTTCTGCTTTAAACTCGCTGTGCTGTTGTACATACATGTGCTGTTGGAGACGTTTCACTCTGTATATTCCTATTTCGTGAGGCAATGTAATTTTTAGTAAGATTTTACAAATGGTTGTTTTTGCAGTCAAACTTTCCAACTGAAAGAGTGACTTTCCGCTCATTTCATATCCGTGTGGACTGTGTTCTCACATGTTGTGAGCTTTAGATTTTTCACGTACTTCCTTTGTAAGATTTGGCCATGAATCTTGAAATTGTGTAAGAGCTGCTGAGGATCCACTTTCCCACTTTATTCACATCCATCCACAAACAAGGTGACACCAGCAGTAGCTCTGAAAGCAAACACAACACTGGTGAAATGTCTATTCTCAACTGAGAATAGACATTTCCATACGTGAAATGTCTATGTCTTTGCCCCCCCACCGCGAAACAAAAACTATGGGACGTTTCAGGCCCCCTGCCTTTTTCCTTTAATGCAGCGTGTCATTCGTTACATTACACAGCCTTCGATTCTGCGTCAGCTGACAGTCCCATGTGGGCTTAGGTAAACATACACCAGGTTGTTAGAAAATCTGCCAAATTGGCTACAGGAAAAACTCTACATAATCCCTTGGTAATAAAGTCTTGATATTCATAGAGTCCGCTGACAGGAAATCCCTGACAACTCTCCTTTTTCTTATTGAATATGTCATGTGAAAAATACAGCTCATCCCAGACGAGGCTTGACGATTGTTTTCATTTTAAGATGCTTTTTTGTGGCTCACAGTTTCAGTGTCATATCAGGTTTAACCATTCGCCACAAGGCAAGAGCTGGTTTCTATCAAAATGTGTTGATAACATTTAGATCTGGTCATCACCTGTTAAGGGAACAATCAACTGCTTTAAATCAGTTTTCAACACAGATTTACACCCACTCTTCATTTCGCATTTTCCTGTTGCTATTGTGTTTTGTTATTTTTATGCTCTGATGCAGCTCCACACTTTACAAAGAACTTATTCACAGGGAGGACATAAGCAGGGCACCATGCAAATGGAGCACAGAGTCATGTCAGAGCACCCAAACAGTGTTTTTACAGTGAGAGTAAAGACCGGATACCAGTGTGAGCATTGGTTAGAGTGCTCTTTCCTTTCTCTGTCTCCCTCCCTCTCTCTCTTTTTTTTCACACATGCTCCGTTGCTCTCTCTCTCTCTCTCTCTCTCTCTCCATTTCTTTCTCACTCTGGATCACAGACACACAAATACACACACACACACACACACACACACACACACACACATACATGCATACACTCACTGTTTCACTCTCTCCCAGCCTCCTCCGTGTACAGTTGGCCTCAGGGCTCCACTTTCCACTGGAGCCAGTGGAAGGAGGGGCCCTTTTGTGTGAATTAGGATAATGGCTGACAGCAGAAAGCAAAACAATTACACTGGCATTGCCGTATACGCAGTGTTTCAGCCAAGTCCAGTCGAGCAGGGCACGCCGGCAAAACTGAAAATGTGACGTCTAAAAGAGCAGGGTTAAAGAGTTTAAAGTTGATGATTACTTTTAATAGATTGGCCCCTAAATAATGCAGCGTGCCAAGAGAAAGTTAGTCTAGTAACTAATGTGTGGTTATTCATCTTCTTCTGTGCGGGCCATATTAAGGGACATGGGTCATGAAACATTGATGCACACTCTGTGTAGCTCTCAAAGAGGACAGTCTCAGCAGTCACTTGAACAGAAGCTGAGGAAATTAGGGGAAATGTTCCAGAGACAAGGAAACTATTTTGAAAGGACCACTGGACATTTTTCTCTTTGAGCACGAGTCCTCTGTGTCCAGAGACGATCAATCTGAGCTGGCTTTGTGCTCTTTTGCTGGTCCTTTGTGCGTACTACAGTTTACTTTTCTGGAAGCTGAAATCACTACAATTAACGCAGAAAAAAATGTCTTAGTGCATGTAAGTTTCAGGAAAAAAACAGTTTTCTTTTTATTTTGATCTCATGTCACTGTTAAGCCTCTTAGCTATTCTAAGTGTGCCCTCAAGTGACTTCCTGCTTTTGTGTGTCAGCCTCTGTAAAAAGGATTTTTAAGGGGCTGGATGGCATCAGCATATGTACATAATCTAAAATGAATTCAGCTCTTTGATAAGACGTTAACAGTTCGCCATGTTGCATTAAACAATCATGAGAGTAAATTAAAAAAGTTAAGTTATGCAGCCCAGATAAAATGTTGTAGATAAACAGAGTAATTTTTATGTGTAAGAGAGGAGATGTTTGGTTCACGAACTCATGTAAATATTCTAGGAATTCTACACAATTAAATGAGATTTAGTGTTTGCGAATTAAAAGTTAAAGTGGAGCATGATTTGAAGAGTTGAGGTCATATGTTCTCTATAAGTCATCAGAATTAAAACTCCTTATTTTAGACATTTTTGAAACATGCCCCAAATCGTCATTTTTATCGGGTATTTTACAGTCGCTTTGAGCAGGACTCTGGTTTTGAACTCCCCCTGAATTTGGTTCATCCTTTGGTGTCAGGCTGAACCAAGATCCCTGCATGTATGTTTGTTCACTGTGCGGGAAGCTGTCGGGCGTCTTGCGTCCATTAGGCGTCCATTAGTCTTACAGTTTCCAGATAGTATCTGTTCTAGTAGAATCAGTGATACCTGTGCTGAGTCCTCCTCCCACCTCCTGCAGAGATGTCTCTAGCAGCTCTCAGCTGCTGCAGCGAGGATCCTGCCAGATATTGCCCACCTACTGCCCTACTACCTGCCCTCACTTGGCATCGCTGGGGTGAGAGTTGTGAGCTGTTCCTGCCCCTGATAACCTGCTACACCCACCACCTGCCTCATTCTCCCTCATTCTCTTTCTTTCTCTTTTCATAGATTTTTTTTCTCCCACTCTTTCCATCTCTATTGTATTCTATCCCTTTCTTTCTTTCTGTCTGTCTTTCTTTCTCTCTTTTTCCCTATTTTCTTTCTTTCTCCTCTGATTTCATATTTCTTTGCCTTTCCCTCTCGTCTGTCCTCTGTTTATATATCTTTGCTCTTAATTTCTCTTTGCACCCCCCCACCCCTTTCTCTCTCTCCCTACCTGTTAAAAACAACCCCACCACCATCCCCACCACTTCCAATTCAGGGATTTAACAGAAGGGGGAAAAAAATGAGGAGACCAACAGAGAAAGAGAGCGAGAGAGTGAAGGGAGTAGAGGAGAGGGAAAGAAAAAGAAAAACAGGCAGCATTTTAATTGCTTTTTAAAAAAGTGGAGATGAAAAACAGAGTTAGCCTGGAGGGGTATGGTGAAATTCTAGCTGGAAGAATTGCAAGACCATATGAGAAAGGAACACCTCAGGCAAAACAGGGAGATGAGTATTGGTTTTTTATAAAGCATTTTGCATCGATTTCCAGAGAGAAAGCGAGTAAGGCAGAAGGATGGAGACAGAGCGAGAGAGAGAAAAAGAAAGAAAGAGAGAGGGAGTGAAAGAGAGAAGGGATGGCAGTGGGGGGGGAGAGGGAGGGAGAACCATCTTTGCTCTGCTTCTTCACACAGTCAAGTCAAAGAAAAAGAAACAGGGTGAATTTGATGTGATAGCTTCAGTGTGTTGCGCCGACACATCGGGGTCAGAAGATACCTGATACCACCGTTAAACACACACTCACACACTTTCACCAGGTAGACAATTGTAATTGTAAATTCAGCAAAACAAGTCTGTGAGTGAGTGTTTGTTCATTGACATTCCCACTGCGCCTCCCTTCCAGTGTCTTGTAATAGAATTTGACAATGCCTGTGCTGTGTGTGTGTGTGACTTGGCTGGCGTGTTTGCAAATAGGTTTTACAATTTTCTTTGTCATACGACTTTGTCAGCCGACCTAGAAGCTGTTACTGTGATTAAAGAGTTGATTACATCAAAATGATGATAATAACAGCAACGCAGCGCCCTGCCAAGAGCTGTTTCTGAGAAAGACGATGGAAATGTGCAGTGAAACCGTTAAGGAGGTTATGTGCAACAGATTTCTTGTGTAAATCACTAGTACGGCGTATTTGCACTGCACAGGCACTCCAGGTTTCTCTGCTGAGAAAGACGAGAGCTCTGTTTCAAAATGAATCATAAAATAAAACCAAATTGTTGCACTTTGTGCTTTGGGAGGGGAAGAAAAAGTTTTACAAAATAAAAACACTTGCAACCTGCATTCCTAATGTATTAGAGAGAGAAGTAGATTTGTTTATTGAAGAGGGATATTTGGCATTTTGTAAAAGAACAAACAGATAGAGTGGAAGTGCCGAGATGAGATTATTAGACCATCAAGAGAGAGAGGGACCTGCAGGTAAGCGTCAGGAAAACCACACAAAGACAAGGGGAAATGAATATCTGTCCAAGGGTATCTTGAGGCAGGGCGCCAACATGGTGTGATGAAAGTTTAAAGATAAGAGCAATTTCCACTATTTGCCTTGATGAGCCCCTGTAGCCAACTTCAACTAAGCCCTTAATCTTGCAGTGCACTAGTGGAAGGGGTTAACTATGGGCTGCTATAGGCAGCAACAAGTGTCTTATTATTACACCAAACTCTTGTCAATATTTGGTAAAAATTTTAAACGCATGCATCTAATTACTGGTAAAGTTAATGACTGTGTTTCTTAATAGGGAAAAAGTCATTGATGTAATCGTGAGGGGTGTTGCTTTAATTATGTCAGTTATTCAAAACCCAGTAAGTTTCTCTTTTACATGTTTGAAACAAATGTGTATTTCAGCTTGCGATCAAAAGTTGTAGACTTGTCTTTAATTCATTCATTTAATTCAGCCTCACCAGTACAGATATTACAGATGAACCAAAGGGGAAAATTTCAGATTGGTAACAGTACTTCCCCTGATGACAAATACATATTTTAAAGGCCAAATGTTTGATTTAATTTTTTGTTAAGTCATCTAATTTCCCCAAAATATGTATCTGTGATTAGGATTATCCTATAGATTACATAAGAATTCTGAAATGCAAATGCAACAGTATTAATTTATCTTAAATAAAATATCATTATGTGGGACCGTCGGGTGGCTCAGTGGGTAGAACAGGCCCACCATATGCAGAGGCTATAGTCCTCGCTGCAGCTGGCCCCAGCTCGAATCCCGACCCTTTGCTGCATGTCATCCCCCTCTCTCTGCCTCCCCATTTCCTGTCTCTCTCAACTATACTATCAAATAAAGGCAAAAAGACCAAAAATATATATATCATTATGTGGATAGAATTATGTATTGAATCAAAATTTAATTATGTATTGAATTAAAAAAAATAGAGCGTCTGATATTGATGTGCAGCAGTGACATATAGTTGGGATGCTTCTGTCCAAGTTCCTTATATAATCATCACAAAGTCAAACTGTACAAGTGAAATAATATTTCCTACATGTCGTTCTTACATTAGTATGTGGCACTCCACCACTTCCTACCTCTGTTTCATTTCCACCCCTCTGACAGATGGAATAATAGAGCTGTAATGCTACATTCATGCCATTAATTTCTGTAAGTACAAGCAGCAAGCGTGTGTGTTGTTGTAATCTTCCTGCAGAAGGGACACTTCAAACAAGTCTGGAATGGAGGAACTGTGCCTTAAGCCCCTTGTTTCAACCTGGGATGCTAATGCATTTCAAGCTTAGTGCTAATAAAATTGAAAAATAAATGGAGGGTAATTGTTTCATGCATTTGAAGGGAGCTGGCTCATTCCACTGTGTGTGTGTGCGTGTGTCTCTATTTGTGTGTGTGTGTGGCTGCGTGTGCATGTATGTGTGTTTGTGTGTATTTCAATTTTCAGAATCAGTCGTCTGTTCAATGGCACCGAGCCCATCGTGTTGGACAGCTTGAAGCAGCACTACTTCATAGATCGGGACGGAGAGATATTCCGCTACATTCTCAGTTTCCTCAGGACCAGCAAATTGCTCCTTCCAGATGACTTCAAGGTATATACCATAACATACTGAATTGTGTGTTCTTGTCTGCACCATCAGCTCCGTTGGGACAGCATAAAAAGCTTAAGTATGTAAACCCATCTGCCCAGACATGCAATAGTAACGTATGGAAGAGTAAATGTGAAATTATGCTCTCTCAGAGGTCGCATTATTTTAAAATAGATCTGAACCACAACAAAGCTGGTCAACGCCAGACATCAACTCATCTTCCCTCCACTCAGAATATAACTGTGTACAATTATTATTATTATAATTAGGGAACTCCAGGGGTGACAAAAACAAATGTATGAAACAGTCTCAGTTTTAGTTTGCAGTGGTGAAACAGTAAATGCTAACTGGCTAACTGGAGCACAGCTCAATGATGTGTGTGCTGAAGCCTTGAGCTGTTGTTTTTCACACAGAGTGGTTTCTATAGAGGTGAACACAGGTGAAATAGCCTGTATGCCCCTCTGCTCTGGCTCTGACCAACTCCCATACAGACAGGAAGTCCCAATGAATCCACTGCTCACTTCAGGGTTTGCATCAAAGAACTATACTGTAACTGAATACAGTGGGTTTGATCTGTTACGAAAGTATATAACCATGCAAACCACATGTTCAGGACAACAAAACAAATGCTGTCAAGCTTTGAATCAATTCATCCATAAAGTTTTGTCATTTTGAATGGAGCCGTGCAGGTGGATCAAGAAGTAAATGTCTCCATCTATGTCCCAGTTCAATGTAGTAAAAGAGTCAAACTGTTATAGCTGACACGTAAAGACTGATGTTTATATAGGGAATCAGCTAACTGATCACTTTTAGCAGCATTAGCACTACATTTAAAGTTGTGTATCTGGAAATCTTAACAACTGTAAAACTGATATGTCCCAAATATCTGGCTCTTTAGCAGCTACATTTTCACTAGCTTGTTGCTAACTTTGTCTGCTTCCAGAGAGCATTTCAATGACACATCACAGTTTTTGATAGTTACGACATTGATGAGAATGATGAAGGTGAACCCAAACACTAAGGTTCGGGGCTGTAAAACCAAAACAATCAGCTCAGACACTAAATGCCTCTTCTGATGTTATACATTGTGATCTGAGTTGTTAGTCGTTATAAAAACAGAGCTTCAAACCAAACTGATGGCATTACTAGCAAGCTAGTCTCTCCTCACCAGTATCCACACAACCATATATGGATTTGTTAGAATTGTTATGTATTCTGCTCACAGCTGCTTCCTTTTCAAGGTTTTATGATTGTGATACTGTTTCCTAGGTGTATTCTACTCTTCACTTCTACTCCACCTTAACTTGTGTGACCTTTCCACTGGGCTGGCACTTGTTCATCAGTCTGTACAAGAGCCAAACCACAGACAACAGAACATGACATGAAAGCCCTGCATATTTTGGCAAATGATGGCCTGACTCACAACTGATTAGTTTCTCCCTTCTTATTCATGCATTTTTCCCTCCCTCACTGTGAAATCTTGACAGTCCAATCAGGAGAATGCATTGGACTTCATTGTTTCAACTCATCATGATCCCCTCGCATAACCCCATGTGGATCTGCATACCTTTCAATTTGCGTGAAGCCCAGGAAAAAAAAATGCAAATAGTGCGAGGCGGAATTGAGCATGTCCTTATCTGAACACAATCAGGCTTGCCGTCGCCCGAGGGCTGGGTCTGTTCTGCTGCTGGCAGCCACGGCGCTGTGTGTTTTGCTAAATCAATGTGAAAGTCTGAGCAGAATAGGAAAAGAAATTTTTCAGCCTACATCAGTGGAACAAAATATTCACTATTAATATCCTTCCTCATCTCATTATTCAAACTACAATTAATCATAAGAGTATAAGCAATGCTCAGTCATATTGAGGACATGGTTATAAACCGTTAAGGGTTAGTGGTTACTGTATCAATTTATTCAGATTTGTGCATTACACTGCATCGGTAATGCTTTCGTTCTCCAGGTATCAAATGCGGGAACTAATGGGAAAGAAATAATGTTTTTATTTCTTCTGGGTGCTGTGCAGTTGGTGAGCGTAGGTTGTTCTTTCATCAGCGGGGTGTTTAGTTGACAACCTGTGAACATCTCCTTGTGTGGTTTAGGTCGATTTTAGCCCAAAACGTACGGTAGGTCTTTATCAGTCCTCCGACTCCCTCACAGTGACAGTTTCCATCATTTTCTTCTTCTTCTTCTTTTTCTCGCTCTCTGCCTCCCTCTCTGTCTCTCCCTCCCTCTGTCCTTCTCTGAGATGTTGCCTTGCCGGTGGGCGATCAGGTCGGATCATTATTTTGAAGCTCAAACGGGCTGTCTGGACACAGGATTGGGGGATGAATTGTCTCGTAGAGCTGGCAGCAGTAGCAGCAGCTCCAGCAGCCAGGACGGAGCTGTTGGCCCTGTCTCCCTCTCATCCTCACCTCAGCGCTTAGGATTACTCTGTTGTTTTCTGCACTGCTCAGGATGACTAAAGTGCCTCGCAGACAGACCCCTGTTAAAAACATATCCATCCATGGCTTCAGACCTGTGAAGGATGAGGAGCTACACTTTGATACAGAGAGCTGCCTGAAGGGGAGTGTCTCAGTATGAGTTTTGTCAGCTGCAGCAAGAGGGCCAGGAGAGAAAAAGACAGGGAGAAAGGGAGAGAAAAAGGGAAAAAAGGACCCACTCCCCCCTGCTTTCGCATTCTGAAATCTTAAATATTAGACCATCAGCTTAAGATGTGTTGCGTCAACGCTCCCGTCCAGATGGAGTTGTATTTGGGTGTTGTTCACACGCCTCAGATGAAGGCACAGTTTAGATGAAGGGGTAAACCGGTGAGGGAAGCTTTTCAAGGCTAAAGATTCTGACAGAGGCAGCAGGGTTAATGAATATGCTGTTTGCTGCCATGCTCTGTTTCTATACCCAGCAGTGGTCCGGAAAAGAGAAGGGGAAAACCTCTTTTTAGATCAGGGCTCCCTGGCGGCCCCAGCACCCAGTGCACACACAGCCACCAATGATGCAGACTATATGGAACATATGTTGTTTCCGAAGCACAAACACACATTGTCTCACTTTTCAAAGGTGTTAAGACTTTGCAGCGAGATGAGCAACCTCTCTCTATTCTATATGCAACCAAATGTGCAATGATTTGTTTGCTGTGGCATCACAGTTTCCATCCATTGAACTATAGCCAGGAGTTAAGGAATAGTCACATCATGTAAGCATAAACTTCCAGTGGCGGTGATGGCAGTCCTTCAACTACGAATGAATTAAGCTGTCATTCTTTGTCACTGCGCAGATTCATTAATTGCTAATTGTTTAGCAGAAAGATTTGCAGCATTTAGGTGTAACCTAATTAAATCTTGTTCTAATAGGAGCTTAACATCGGGCCACAATCCTCATTAACATAAAACTCCCTCTATGTGAAGAATACATTAAAATCCTCCTCGGCTGATGATTGTCCTCATGTTCACTTTGCACATATCTTTTCCTCACCTCCCGTCTGCCTCCAATAGCGAACCTCCGCCTCCCTGTATTTTCTATGGTAGCGGTGAATGATGGTGCCATCTGGTCTTATGGGAAATTAGAGGCAAGAGCACAGGGGCAAATGGCCCCCAGCAAGCCCTGCCCAGGAGGGAGAGGCAGGCAATCTGCTGCAGACTGTCTGCACACAGGAATGTACCATCCCACTTCACTGGAGCCCTACTGACGGCCTTTCTGGAGTCGGCTCACTAAAACATGCTAAAGGCTAACACAGCTCTGCCAAGAGCGACTGCGGAGGAGAGCTTCAGCATGGCTGTGCTTTGTTTATTGAGAGTGTTGTCCTGCTGGTCAGAGGCCATCACCGATCTTAGTTTATTGTTCTTCTTTCCAGAAAATGCACTCCATGGAAACAAGCGAGATATTTTGTGGCTATTAAATATCTTTAACTTCACAAGGACAAACAAAGGTCGTTTTTGCATTTGCATTTTCTGTATTTCTTGTATAGATCAGCTAGGCTTGAGTGCAGCACTACAAACTCCTACACTGCTGTCATGATGAGCAGCCAAGGTAATGAGTGTGTGGTTCAAAGACACAGTGCCTTGACTTCCTTGACCTCTGCAACCTTCAGTAAAGTATCTTGTAGCAGGCAGTGAGGACGAAGAACACTGGTGGTTTCTCAAACACATTCATGAATATGTTTCTTTAAGATATTCAGGAATATTGTAGGACACACTTCCATCACTGTTCGTCCTGTGCTGCACATTGATTTTTCACAACTGTAGAAGGGTCAAAGGGCAGATGCAGCCTGAACAACACTCCTTGAGTAATTAGAGGTTAAGTGTCTTGCTCAAGGACACGTTGTCATTAGTTGCTGTGGGGAAGCCATCAGGATAACCTGTGAATATACCCTCTACTGTTGTCTTAATGTTGCACACCTCCATGCATGTGTAGGGATGTGTCTTGGTAACCTTGCAGATGAGATGTATTGTACTGAAACTCAGGCTGTGTTAATCACACTTATAGCCGAGAGGATCACATCCACATGCAAACTGACTGCTCTCATCTCCATGTTCGTCTGGTGGTGCAGGACTTCCACTTGCTGTATGAGGAGGCACGCTATTACCAGCTGACACCCATGATCAAAGAGCTGGAGCGCTGGAAGCAGGAGCGGGAGCAACGACGGATGGCGCAGCCCTGCGACTGCCTGGTGGTACGCGTCACACCCGACCTGGGCGAGAGGATCGCCCTGAGCGGGGAGAAGGTCCTCATCGAGGAGATCTTCCCCGAGACTGGAGACGTTATGTGTAACTCAGTCAACGCCGGCTGGAACCAGGACCCAACGCACGTCATTCGCTTCCCCCTCAATGGCTACTGCAGGCTCAACTCTGTCCAGGTAACACCTCAAGATGCATTTCATGATTCTGAAGTGCTGGAAGATTGCTAAGACTTTGCTTGATGTGTGGCCCATAGGGGATGTGGAGACTACAATCATATTATCAGACCAGAAAACACCGCAACAACAACAAAAGTCTCCAATCTCGCTCTGCATGTGGCTCCTTTGATATATTAATAGTTCTGCTAAATACAACTCTGATATACAAATCTAGTCCTGACACAGTTTGGATAATAGACCGTTGTGCTTCACACAAGTTTTCATAGTGTTTGACACAAGCTTTATTGTCGTGTCCTGTCAGCACCAGGATATGCAGGCACTTCCACTCTGTGAGTGTGTATCTGTCCTGATAGTGATGAATTACAAGTTTGCTGTATCATGACTTGACACCAAGTACGTTGTGCAGCTTTGAGTAATGACTGTCGGATTATAGAACACCTTCTTTCTCTGCAGAGAGCCTCAAGATAGAATAATAGAAGCACAATAAAATAAATTATTTTTGCTATAATGCATAACATGAAATATGATAAAGAAAAAAAAAAGTTCAGATCCAGTTCTAAGTGACAGAGAAACATTGTGAGTCACTATTTAAGAATATTATTGATTTTGAAAATGAAAATAGTGAATTAATATTGAATACCAGATACTCTCCTCTTTTAGAAATGTCAGAAAAAGAAAAAAAAAAAAAAAAAACTATTTAAGAAGCAAAAATCTGTGTTGCTCCACAATAGAATGTGATATTTTCACCCTTAAAAACATATTTGTCCTGAACACACAATGAACTAGCTAAGAAAACTTAATTTATAAACCCTGGCTTCTGTATTTGGTGATCATAAAATCTATTTTGTTTACCAAATGATAATATAATGTAACCCAAACAGTGGAGATTCAGCTGTTCAATATGCAGGTTACTAGTGGTGAGCAAAATAACATTTTCAGTGCAGTTTTAGTCTATTCCTGCACAAAATGTAGAAATGATATGCTTTGTCAGGTTTATTCATTATTTCTTATCTAAAAGGAAACACAAGATGTTACTTGACCTAACTTTGCAAACTAACATACATATTAAGTTTATGCTTAATGCAGCACCACGATTTAGTGTGAGCCATGGCAGTGGATCTGTGGAGATATTTGTTCTTGCCACCATTTGAAGGTAGAAATAGATGATTGTGCCCGAGGCGAAGCTGAGACAGAGCTGTCCTGTGTGTTGAGATTACTGAGATGAGATTAAGAACTAGAACATCTCGAGTCCCAAAGTCTCACTATTCGGACTCTTTGATTTGACTATTCAAGGATGCAGCATGATAAATGACCAAGCATGTGTACATTCAGACAAGTAATATACATGCATATTGTAAAAACAACATAACCACTTGCAGTGCAGGTAGTATCCAGTGAAGTAAAGCTGATGAGTGTACAGGACACAAGGTCGAATACATATAGGACAAGTATACACAAATTTGAAGGTGTTAAAAAAAGTTGTCAAAACAAAATATGTGATGCATGTATATTTATAAGAAGCCTCACAAAGCACATAAAGTCAAGTGTTGCATTATATACACAGTATTTTAATATTGAGGTCTGTGGCCAGTGTTTTTTAAGGACAATGTCGTTTTCTCCATCAAGAAGTGAAGGTAATTGTTTTGAAAGCAGACTTCTGCTTATGATTTTGCGGTGAAGCCCTCGTGTCCATTTTTGTCCAGATGCCGTAGTTTTGCATCTGTTAAACCTGGATTTGACAGTGTAGGTGTTTTATGGGATCAGTCCCGTCTGTGAGGTTATCCGCAGGACACAGAGGAACTTCACTCTGAGTCATTCAAGATGATCTGTGGCCGTGTTTTGTTTTTAAAGCCTTGCTTTTCAAGAGAAGGATTCTGCTGAGCAAGGAGACCATTCTTTAGCACCATCATTCAACACTCTAATACACACGCAAACACCTGTCTGGCAGTTGTACTGTATGGAGGCTTTGATGGTCACCGTGCTGCTCCGCTGATGTAACCGAGCACGAGCTAGCCTAGTATGGCATCTGCTGAGGGAGACAAGACAATGCTTGTTTGCTCTCTTAGTTCAGATATTCAGTCTGTGGGTTTTAGTTTCAGGTCAGTAGCCAAGATAGAGGCTGGTCAACACTGTGTTTCTTTACTGCCTGGAATTCCACCTTAAAACTTATTTTGGCTTCAAGGCCTTTAGCATGATCTGCAGCCCTTTACACTTTTTTTTTTGCCACACCGAAGGTAATAGCTTGTTGTCACTGACTGAGATAATCGCTACTCTGACTGAGGTGTAGTCAGTTTGTCAAGAGATTACCAGAGGTAACGACAGGTGGACAGAGTGGACAGAGTGGACAGAGTGGACATAGTTTCTCATTCGGTCAAGGAATGGTCCTTTACAGCTTCCAAGCAGCTCTCGTGGCTAGAGCATGATGGGAAATCTGAGCCTGGCCCGACATAGTCTCCACTATCTTTCCATTGTAGCTTATTATCCTGTTTTCAAAGAGGAAGTCCGACTGAGATTAACAACATCCTTGCAGTGAGATGTTAAAAACAACTTGAGAAAACTAGTTTTGCAGTGGTGCTACCCAGAGAGGTCTGTGCAGAGGGAGAACAGGAGGAGGGGGGTACATAACAGTCTCACACCACAGGCTCAATATAACACACTTGAATGCCCACAGCCACGAACAGGCCAACACATACAGGAGCCTTCCCCCCCTCCAGCACCCAGAGAGAGCTTCTCCCAGGCAGGCTACTTCGCTCTGACACCTCCACCTCCCTCCTGCCAGTGTGAGAGACCACCTCCAGGGAGGAGAGCCGAGCGAATGGGACAAAGCATGTGTGGACTGCGGCCATGTTTTTCCTGCGAAAAAATGAAGAAGAGGAATGGAAAGAGGGGGGGGGGGGGGGAA
>OMNW01028510.1:2828-19685 GCA_900303245.1 Selene dorsalis
CAAAACAGTTGCCATGCAGTGTGAAAATTTCAATGTCAACCCTCAAAACTCAACTTTGTGGAGGTGGTGACAAAAACAGAAAAGGTTACTCTGAGATCAGTGAATGTTCAGTTTTTGCCGCAGTCTCACAGCTGTTGCAGCATCAGGTGCTCTTGCTCTTGCAGCATCGGGTTCAGCATCAGCGTTTCTGTGAAGGCAACATTTGGAAGAAATTGCAGAGAGGGGTCTCTACAATGTCCAGGGCCCTGTTTTGCAGCGTGTCTTAAAGGGATAGTTCGGGTTTTTTGACTTGAAGTTGTATGACATTACCAATAGCAGTGTAGTGCATCAACAGTGACTTACCCCCCGGTACGTCCCGTGAGCGGAGTTTTGGCCAGGTTTCGGTGTTGAAGAAAGTAGTTCCGGCTAGTTGCTGGGGTCACAAAAATAAAGCGTTTTGCTGCTCCAGACAATATGCGTTCAAAAGAGTAATACATTTGCACCACAAAACCGTTGTCCACGGAAAAGTCAGACCTCACAATCGCTCGGCGCTTTTTTCTCTCCTTTCGTATCACTGCGCGCTGCCGCCCGTCAACTGCAGCGCACCTTTCCGTCAGCTGTTTCACAGTGTTCACAGTGCTTGCCTTGTTTTATCCAGGTTCTTTGGAACACAACAGTCACTTCACCTTGTGACAGAAAACACATGAGAATAAAAGCAATGAGAAAAATAAACTGTACTTCATTATCACCAGCATTTTTGGAAAATGTATAGTACATGATCATCTTTCTCTGAGAACTGACACTGAGGAGCTGTCAACCTGTTTGTGTACGTGTGTGTGAGTATTGACAAAGTTACATGTGTATGAGTGCAAGATCATTTGTGTGCCCGTATGCACGTGTGTGTATGTGTGTGTGACTTCATATAAATGTATGGGAGATAGGGGTCAGAACACAGAAACAACTCAATTATAGACAATGCCTTCCCATTACAAAATCAGTGATTTGTTCAAAACTAATTTTGCCACTAAAGAATTTTAACTGAGTGAATGAAAAAAAAGATTAAATATTAACTGTTTTTAAATTTTCTCTTACATAATAGAAGTACCAATAAGAGTACTGTTAAAGTACCAGGTCAGTGCTGTTGAAGCAGTGTCAGCAAATAAAATGTCCCCTGTCTGTCTGTCTGTCTGTCTGTCTGTCTGTCTGTCTGTCTGTCTGTTTGTCTGTCTGTCTGTCTGTCTGTCTGTCTGTCAGAAGGATGTAATTACATGCAGTGAAATCAATATTGCATATGACATCACACAAGAAAAAACACTGACAGAGAAAACAGTTGTAAATATTTTATTTAGAGTAGATAACAAGTCAAGATCATAGATCCGAACTGCAGCCCAAGGCCTCTGTTTCTCTACTTAACTCTGTCTGTACATTCTGTCATTGAGCCTATATGCCTATTAAAAATATTGCATTACAGTTCATCAAGACCATACAGCCTTGTAGCAACAAAGTCAGACAACTCAAATGGCACATCTCAGTATTTCATATCCAAGAGAGACATGAAAATAGAGCAGGGACATAAACACTTTGTTCATTTTTCTATTTTCTGTATGATATTGTGTGATATTTACTTTGCTTTAATACCATGGCAGTCCTGAATTTATAGGTGTTTAAGCCAAGAACATTTCCTTATATAGAGTGATGGATTACTGTTAAACCATTAATTTCAATGCATATCAAACATGAATCAGTAACTTGACAAAAATACGAATGAAGAACTAAGAAGTAAAAACACAAAATCAACAGTAAACTAAGAGCTTAACAGCATTTTACTGTTCTGTGAATCCTAATAAATGTCACATTTTACATTTTAATAAATGTCACAATTTACATACAATCTGTACAATTGCATTGATAGAAGAACCTCCTGAAAGCCTGCTGGTCACTTCAACACAACGTGGTAGCCATCAGTGTTTTCATCTGCATAACAAAGTCATCCAATTCAAGATCATTAAAATACAAATGATCAAGAATAGATACTAAAATAAATATATTAAAGTTTGACTTAATATAATTACCCCTTATAGTGCTGATGATGAAGCTCGTTTCCTCCCTGAAGTTCTGTACCATCTGAAAAAAAAAAATCGACAGAGCAGCGTCAACAGAGCTGATGACTGAGAGGAGCTACAGACTTCTTTGAATTTCCCTTTGGGGATTAATAAAGTTCTTCTTATTCTTATTGTTTCATAAGTGCAGCACATTAGAATGATTCAGTCACTCAGTCCTCTGCAACAACCAGCTTATTTGAAGGATCATAATTCTTTTTGTCAAAGCAAATGACTTCATCTGTAATGCAGCAACAATGAGAGAGAAATCCACTCCCTGTCAACTATCATCAAGTATTCCCAACCTAACCTATCCAGCTACATTCAGGCCTTTGTGATTCACTGACACTTAAACTGTGTCAGGGTTAATGTATGAATTCATTCTTTACTTATGGCCAAAAATATGTTTTGTGAGGTTGGTTAGCCTACCTTTAAAACCAAATTCATATCAGTTCATTGTCAAGTTCAACTGAGTGTTTGAAAGGAATGAAATGACCTCTCTCCACCTGATATATTGCTCAAGAACTTGAACTTTGAGCTTCGATCACCAAAACCAGTTTATCCTTTCAGTTTAAAACAAAATACCCCTTACATCAGATGAAATGCCAATTTACAGCCAACAATATACAAAGAAAAAGAAAAAAGAAAATAAATCCACAACTACCTTCCATCAAAACATGTTTCTGTAAAAATTCCTCGCCTCTTCTTGTATACCCTTAAATTGTATATTGTCAATTGACAATATGAAAACACCTCCGCCTCGGGCTGATGCCATCATGGAGGCATTAAACATCCTATTTGTAATCTCAGGAGGGTTAGAGATTGTCTGTCAACCCCATGACACCATTTACCTCTACCTGCAGAAAGCTCTCATCCCCCAAATGCACTTGACCTCAATTTCTGAAGGGCCGTTTCTTTGTTTACATTTTCATCAGAATTAATTTGTGTATGACAGAGAAGCAGCAGTGAGGAAAGACCTGTACAAGGATCTATAGATCACCAGGGTCACACATGCACATATGTAGCCGCTACAGGTACATGTGTATATCAGGAACTAAGATGCACGTAGCTATGGTACATATTTGTGCTTAGCCATGAGCTATGGAGAGTGATTGGTCGATACCTCGTCAGAGACTAAGACGTGGATCCCAGTGGGTTTTTGTCTGTAGATGTGTGTAATTTGCTGTGGGGTGATGTTATACAGCATGGCAATCTTTTCAGACAGGTCCAACAGGGTCAGCTCCTCCAGGTACAGAGCATGGTAGACTGCAGGACAGACGCAGGAGGCATCAACAAACCTCATGTCGACAATGTCATGACAGTAAAACATATTGCTAATGTTCAAAATGACATTCTTTGAGTTTAATTGACAAATTTGATGACTTATTTCTAAGATAATAATTCATCTTTCATAATGAATTACATTTGGATATGCATATATATGTACATCTAATAAGAAACCTACGATACAGTATGTGCACTCACTGTCTCCACCCCCTGGGTTGATGGGAGGACGATTTCCGGCCTGCTGCTGACACACATAGATGGTAAGGCGGGGCTGTATACACCTGGAAGATATGAGCAGAGAATGGAGCATATGTTGTAAACTGTTTTCTTGTCTGTATACAATATCTATGTCACGTCTGCCCGTCCTGGGTGAGGGATCCCTCCTCTGTTGCTCACCCTGAGGTTTCTCCTCTTTTTTCTTGGGACTCAGTTGATGTGAGGGTCTAAGGTCAGAGGATGTTGTCATGATGCTGTGTAAAGCCCTTTGAGACAAACTGTTTGTAAAAACGGGCTCTACAGATAAAATTGCCTTGCCTTGCCTTGGTACTGGAAAAGACTGATGGGAAACTTCTGCATCCAACATCCTTTTTCTTACTGCTGATATTTGTGCCAGCAAAAATCCACAAGCAGTGAACATTTGGCACTTTCACGTACAATCCATTCTCTTGTTTTTATTTGCAGAGAAAAGAGAGGCCTTGTATTCCACCGTTGTAGCTCATAAATATATAGCTTATATTCTTCCATGTAGTTCCATGTAGACCCAGTTACCTTCACTATCATGGGAAATCCTCCCTGCTCATTAACCTCATTACTTTGAGTGTGTGTGGTGTAACAGCCACACAGATCAGGGCCAGTGTTCATTAATATTTCCTTATTGAATCAGCCTAAAACTGAAGGGAACATGTGGATTTGAACAGTGAGGGGGACACATGCTCTTGACTGGCATTGAATATTATGATTTAATCTCATCACTAATCACTGTGATGAGGGAAGAGAGAGAACTGGAGACTCTCAGTAATATCCTACAGTTTCATATAAACCTAATTTTCCACCTGTGACCATTGAAAAAGAAGTTTTTCCTCTATTAACAAAACTATCATCAACCAACAGCAGCCACAGTGCAAAACAAAAGTAGCTGTGAAAAGCGCTGAGAAGATGTATTTATTTTATATATTCATTTGGCTGTGGCCCCGTTCTGTGACAGAGCAGTGTATCACAATGTCTCACCTTCCTTTCATGGTGTTAAAGAGGCGAATGCCGTCTGCTGGTCCACATATCTGGATCAGGTCCTCCCTGCTCATCCTCAACAGATCTGCACCTGCAACAACAACAGAAAATCTGGTACTGCCCTCAGCCCTGACCTGGGATCTGATGCTGGGACAGAGTTGGGGAGGCTACCTAAGCTAAGGTCTGTGGAGAATTCTAGTTAGGGTAACTAAAACTACTTCATACTTTGCAAAAAAAAAAAAAATAAACATCCATCCATTTAACAACATTGTTTAACAGAGAAGATTACAGCATTAGCCACACATGAATCAAGAAAATCAAATACCCCACTGTTCCTGGTGGTTTAAGTGCTGGACTATGACCTCAAGTGTGACCATGATGATTCTTCCTGAGGCTGAGATTCAGGAGGTTTATCTATAGTGATGCTGCAGCTTTGTTGTGACCATTTAACACACCTCAAATTAACACACCACACTGGTCAGGGTGACAGAAGAGTGCAGTGGAGAGGTAATGGAAAAACAAAAAAATTAAAATGATTCCTCTTATCTTGTTTGTAGATTCATTAATGGCTTGAAGATGTTTGAATCTCTGTCTGTATATATGAATTTACCTGTACTACCGACTAAAACTAATTTACTCATTAATTACATGTTGTTTGCTTCACATCAACACTGCAAACACACTGACATAAATCACATCTTTCTTAATCATCCAAAGGAAAAAGAGAGATACAACTGTGTCCTAGCTGGCACATTATGACAAATTCCAATTTTTGTTTCCTGGATCAAAATGTGTTGTAACCTTTGACCCTCGTTACCTGAGAAGCTGGAGAAGAGCCTTGAGAAAGGCGAGAACCTGTGACGGTGTAGCCACTGCTGAGTGTTCTGTGGCGACGACGATGGCAGAAGGTGCTACATGTTAAAAAGAAGAAGAGCCCTTGAAATGAGTATAGCAGCACAGCATCCACTGTCTCCAAATAATGGCCTAAAGGGAATAAGAGAGCAACATTAACACTTTCACACTGCACTGCTCACTGTTACTTACATCAGAGCAGGCGGGTATGAGCAGCTCCCCTTGTTGGTTTGGAGAACAGTTGCTACAGAACAGTGCGTTGAGGAAGAAAGAACAGATTGGGTTGATTTGTTGAGTATTTTGTGTCTTTTCTCTTAAACACATCTGTCCGATGTTGATTCAATGATTTAAATTTAAAAAAATCTAGAGCGTAGGGCTTGTGGAAGCTGATGTTTTTCAGCAGCGCTGGTTGTTCCTCATGGATACCCACAGAGGGAGCTATTGCTACTGTTTACAGGAGCCTTCACTGCCTTTCATGAAAGGTTACTTTCAACAAAGTAACTGAAGGTTAGTTTGTAGTCCATGACATTCATCTATAGCATTCCCACAGAGCCCCAGTAAACAAGGGTAGAGTGGTAGTGTGGATGCAGACTCACCCATCTGGGAAACTGCAGGGAACTGGTGAGCTGTGGTAAACTGGAGATGGAGTGCTGCAGCCGCTGTGGGTGGTGTTGGTGAGATTAAGGGCATCGGGCCACGGGGAGCACTTAATAGTGAGAAACAAAGAAAAAAAGATCAAAGTACATTTAACTGTGAACAAAGGCTGTTGCAGTCTTGTGATAACAACAAAAACTCTGCTGAGCTCATCGTGGTATAACTGCCCAGTATGATGGCAGCTAAGAGTTAGATTCTAGCTGCTGAAGAGCTCAGTGTACTTTCCTCTGGAGACCAAAGTGTCACCAAGAGCCAGACAGAGGATGTATACATGAGCTCCTCTGGACTTATTTTAAGTTGCTGCTTTACACATTCACTTCCCAACACTGTGCTTATTTGTCTAACACATTCATTTCAAAACTATCCAGACTAATTAATTCACAGATTGATATATTATAGTCAATTAATAAGATATAATACATTACAATAGAGTTCACCACTATAAAGCAACCTATAGTATACAGACCTGTTATAATATAATACTCTTTAAGAGGCCACTCTCCATAATGAGGTACATTTCATTGATAAAATTTTAATTCAGGTTTTAATTTGTAACGTGAATGACCGATCAATGAGCACAGTTAGTCCGTTATACATTCTCATGTTCACTTGTGATGTCATTCTCCCATGTCCAGTCATATTACAGAGATGAAGTTGTTTTCCATGCTTTTGTTGTTCTTTTTTCATCGATGTTTCATCTTTATTCTTGTTGTTTCTCTTTGTTTTTCTTAACATGTATGGCTATGTATTTGCATGCATCGATGTCTCTTCTATGTACCATTTTAATTCCCCTCTGAGGTAAATTGAAGTTTCTTGGCTTGAATCACATTGTGTAGTAGAAGTAGTAGTAGTAGTAGTAGTAGTGGTGGTGGTGGTGGTATGACTTTTACAGACAGGATGATGGTTCCTTGCCTCAACTTGTTTTTCATCTAGTTGAATAACAAACCAGATGAACATCAATGCACAAACTGCTGAGTCACTTGAGAGACATTCAGAGACCCCCAATCATTGACCAACCTCAGCAACAAACTAGCACTGCTTAAAAAAAGACTCAAAACAAGCAAAGCAACACATTAACATACAGTAATGGAGCAGTGGTTTTAAATGTACTGAATGAGAGGAGGAAGCTGACAGGCAGGTGAAGCTCATGGAGTTATAGTGAATGTCTTAGTGGATTCAGTGCTGATGAGATTAGAGTAACCTCCTGATAACACAAGAATTTACCACCATCAGATCAATAAAGCTACAGCATGACAACACTTATGAAAAAAAAAAGGCAAACAAAGGGTCATCTGACATTTGCTCCGTTACGCAATGCGACCACTTGCCTCACCTCTTTCAGCAGGGTGGTCTCATGGGATGGTTGATACTTTTCTCTGTCCTGAAGGGCCTTTTTTTCAATCTTTTCCCTGTCTGTCTTCAGTTTGCGATCAGCTCCTTTAGGCTTGAGGACATGAGAGATAAAGACATTCAAAATAAAATATAGACCATATATAGGTTATATAAGTTATATCTCTAATACATAATATAGTCTGGAGCCTGAACCTGTCAGCCAGGGCTATGAAGGTACTGCAAGTAGGCTGACAAATTGGCTACACCATACAATTTGAGTGAAGAAATGTAAAAATATATAAATAATGTTTTAATAGTTCAACATCTTTGTGTAAAGGTTTAAATCTCCTTTCATTGTTTTTGTTGATGTGGTGAGCTTTTATGTTGCTGCTGCTCAAACCACTCTGCTGCCAGAATGTGCTTGTTTCCACCAGTCTGATAAAAGATCACATCCATAGTAAACACTGAAGCATCAAAAAGAAAAGGTGGTTGGCAACAGGAAGAGTTAAATGAGTCAAGAGATCAAATGGGAAAAATAAAAATGAGCATCCCCTGCTGCATGTTGCAACATTTCTCAGGATGGACTGGTTGTTGGAAAAGGCTGAGAACCTTTGGTCTATAGATTAGTTGGGTGCAGTGTGTGTGTGTGTGTGTGTAAGACCCAGATGCTGAGAAAGTGTTATACCTTGAAGACTTTGACCTGGCAGCTGGAGGAGTTAACATGCTCCATGTATTCCCCGTGTTCATTAGTGGTGAAAGTGTCGACCTGGATACGGAAGGGCACGCCCTTCTCCCCGCCATGCTTCCTGGGGGTGAACTCAGTGCTGATACAGTTGACCTGAGAGTACAAGACTACACTTAATTAACTGACCAGAGGAAGCAGCCAAGACACTGACTTTCCTCCAGATATTTAAAGACGAATCAGTACCTGGATGAAAACGGACGCATTCTTGACAGGATCCCAGAGGAACTCAATGGTGTTGAGGTGCAGAGGGTGTGAACGAGGCTCTAGTATCCCCACTGACAGAGGGATATCTGCAAGTAATGAGCTAGTCTGTCAGTCTACCTGTACTTGAAATGGGCTGTGATGTCAATTGTGTGTTTCACCTCAAAGATGTTTTTGTTTTGTCTGTCAAGTTTGAAAAGCTCTAACTGTAATTTGGCAGAATTTTTTAATGTAATTCTCAAATGGCTGATCCACTTTATGGGGCTTGGTTCAGACACCCATAGTGATCAAATGGATAATCAAAGTGATTATTTATAAGTTTCTTGCTGGGAGCAGCTGGAGGTAATTACTGCTTGAAAAGAGCCTCAGCCGTTGTTGTCTTTATGATACGAGAGGCTGTGAGATGCTTTCTGAGCAGATTGGTCCTCAGGTCAGATTGAAGGCTGCACTGACTCTACTGACTCGCTATTGGAAAATGATGAGACAGGCTGGTTCTAGTTGTTAGCGCTAACATGATAGCACAACAACAACAATGGCTTTTCTGTCCATCTCTGCAGACACCTGTTGATGAGCAAAGCAACGAAGTTGAACTCAACCCTTCTTCTAAACTGGTAGGTGAGCTGCCAGCTGTTAAAGCTAGTGTTAGCGGCCAAACTTACAAATAGCTCCTTTCATTTAGATATCAGTCAATATTGATCTTTGATAGGTGATACACTGATACTGTCAATTTACCTATATCCAGGATTCTGTCTCCAGGTCTGTTCCACCTCCATCCCTCCAGCTGCTGGTGCTCCATATACTGCAGTCGACGGTCATGAAATACCACTCGCACAATGCTCTGTGAACAGGTAGGATCAGGGGTTCAGGCCAGAGCAACAGCTACTGCTCGAGTGGGGCAGCTCACACAGAGCCAAACAGCAGGACTGTTGGGCAACGTGCAAAAAGGCTCCCCCTCATTTATTCATCAGAACATACTGAGGCAGTTTCAGTAATCAAGGACAAGGAGGTGGAAATTCACTGAATTTCATCTCCATCCCTGCCCCTCACACAGTACACTGTTTTAGAGAGAGTATCCACATGTACCCACATATACTGAACTGTCAATAAAAAGGGTGTAATAATGCATCCATTTACTTTGATACATCAATTCAATGATCAGCGAGTCGATGGCATCGATCGGACATCAATACATATCATCCTTTGTAAAACATGCCTTTATTTTGAAATTTCCTTGGCATGTCTGAGCGATGAGTGTAGTGTGAGTACTGAGATGTAAAAATATTTAGTTTGAGACTGTAGACAGGAGTTAGGTTGACACTAAAATTTTATGTAAACAAACTTAATGAAACTTAAACTTCCTGTTTTGTTTTTTAACAAAATGTGGGAGTTGTACAGCTCAGTTGTGAAGAGGAGGCCTATTTTATTTCAAAAAGATTAAAAAAGAAAAAAGATGATTGTTTTTCATTTAAATGTGTGGTTGAGCTCAGAAAAATGTTAGATGATATTTATTTTATTTTGTCACTTTTTGTGATTTGATATGAAAGACAGTGATTGTGTTAAATCAGCAGATGGCATCCTCTCTATTTGAAAGTGTACTGTAGACTTTGTGATATTGGCAAACACTGAATCGTTGTCCATTGAATCGATGTAATATCGTACTGTGATGACACTTGTGGTACAGCACTAGTCAATGAGCTGGTATGTCTGGTACCTGTGAGAGGTGGCATAGACAGTGACTCTTCCCCCTGAAAATCAGGGCTCCCACATTCACCTGGACATTAAAGTTAAAGAGCTTCCTCCTGAGTCCTCATGACTCGCAGCTCATACACTTTTCCATCAAGGACACAAATTTGGTGGGAACGATGATTTTCCAGCATGTAGGAGCCCTGATAAGACAGCCCGAGTCTTCACTCTGTAGCAGCAGTTCTTGCTACTTGCTTATTGAGGCTCTTTGTGTTATGTTTATAATATTTAACCTTGTCAACAAATTCAACACATTTTCAGAATATTCTTCCTGGCTTGTTATGTAGAAGTTTATTAAAGGGGCACTCCGCAGTTGCATCATGTTGTATTTCTATGTCATCATGGTGGTGCTTCATTATCTATACCTCTTATCCATGCAGGGTCAAAGGGGCTGGAGCCAATCCCAGCTGACATAAGGTGAGGGCGGGGTACACCCTGGACAGGTCACCAGTCTATCAGAGGGCCAACATGCTCTTTTAAAAACAAGAGCCCTGTTTTGAAATGGAGCTAGTGAGAATCTCTTCAAATGGAAATGGTGGATCCTGTGTTTTTAGACCTAATTCAAGATGTCTCACTCCATACTCCTTTTCACTGGGTTGTTCTTTATGAAAATCAGTCTCTTGTGAGGTGCTTATAGAAACACAACACTAAAGGTCGGGGGTGCCCCTTTACCAGCAACCTTTTTAAATCCTGCTCGGACATGAAAAAAAAAATATCACCAAATAAAATTCACAACTCGCAAAACACCCAGAGCATTGGGATATTTATGGAGGGAGGCTCATGCATGACTAGGTCCTGCTCGTCATGTGTTTGTATAGATACCACCTGCCCCATTCTTGTGTTTCTAGGATGCTACAGCAGCTAACATTACAGTACCAAGCAGTGGTAGCCTAACAACAGAGACATGTCAAGTGGATGCACTCACAGAGAAGTGAAATAAAATGACCTCTCTTTACTCTAAAGTGAGAGTGTTGACAAATGTCTTTGCAATAAATGAAGTTACCCTGGACCTAAACCTGAGGTCAGTTGGTGAGGCAACAACCTTTGAGATGAAGGTGACAGAGGCATACAGAAGTTATAAGGTGTTAAATAAACACTATTCAGAAATCAGTGGCATCGGGAAAAGACAACTTTTTCATTTGTAGGGATAATGTAAGAAATAAAGAAGTGTGTATGGTGTGTGTGTGCGTGTGTGTGCGTGTGTCTGTCAGATATATGAAGGAAAGATGAGTTGTGCGTGTTTGTAGTTTATGTGAGGTCTAAGACGGAGGAGAGGTAAGTTTGGGTGATAGTACCAAGCTCTCCAAGGTCGACACCCCACCCCTGAAGCGGAAGGGAGGGTCGAGGGACCTGTGACGAACCAGGAAATGGATACATGAAAACAGATGACAAGAAGAAAGAGGAAGAGGTCACATGAAAGTCAAAAAACAGACAAACACAATACCTTACACCTACCTTTACACATTTGCTGCTTATATCTGTATACTCCACTAGTTTTCTGTTAAGCATACGGATTTCGTAGGACTGACCTACATTTTAAAACATTAAAAAAAAAACCTGATTAAAATTGAAAAATGGGAAATCAGTCAATCAGAAAAAGAGGGGCAGTGGAGATAGAAACTGAATCAAATTAGAAATCTTTAAAGCCAGATGTCAAGGCCAGCCACGAGGAAACTTTTATATCTCCATCCTGATCATCTATAGACTATCAGTGCTTTGTCACTGTGGTAATAGAACTAAACTATGGAGCCTGATGCCAATTAACATCTACTCAATACAGGCCATCTTTATGTGGCAATGTAACTGTTGGCCAGAAGCTGCATGTTATAGCAAGCTGACTTTCATTGTGTTTACTCTAAACAAATTACTTAAGAGCAGATAAGCAGGGCAAACTTGTAGGAACAAAGATTAAGTCAAAGCACAAATAAAAAATGTCACTGTTGAACAAGAGAAAGAGAAACAAGCAGAGGTAGAGAGTGATCTCAGGTAAAAGGGTAAAGTACAAATAGGAGGAAGTGAGAGAACAAGGAAGGAAAAGAAGGGAGTAAGTTTAGAAGATAAGGTCAAATCAGCAAACATGTCGGAGCTCATGTTGCACAGATACATCTTCAATACACTGTAGAAAAAAGTCTCATAATTCTAGTTTAGTAATTTAAAAGACTTGGAGGAAATGTTTTTCAGAGCAGCTGCCTGCTGTGACAGTATGAGTACAAAAAGACCAAAATGACTCCTTCAGCAACTACGTAAGTTTTCCACTTCTGAATAAATACCACTGAATTCATAATGGTGAAAATAGAACTATTTTACTTTGAAATCCTTCTGTCTGAATGTACATGGTTTGAATTCAGTTTACACGTTTCAAAATTTCAGATTTCAGATTTGGTTGGAAGATTGAAGTTTTACAAATTTAAATTTAAAATGCAAGCATTCACTATTGAAAAAAATCAAACATGCAGCCAACTACGATTCAAAATTAGGTATGGCTGTCTAAATGAGCTAAATTCAGTCACTAAGAAAAATCAATCAAGGTTGAATGAAATCGATCCGTCCTATCAGAGTCTGTCAGTCCTCAGACGCTGCTCTGTGCTCTCGGAAAACCTTTTAAAATTTCACCGTTTAGAGCAACAGGTTAAAAAGGGGAATTCACACCACATAAATCCAGATGGAGGTTTTTCATTCCAAAGTGTTACAAATTCCAATATTAAACATATTGTTACTGATACTGATTACTTGTACAAATGTCAAGTAATCAGTGGTGTTGAAATTTAAAGCACTACAAGCAGAGCTGCAGACTGTGCTGTTTCCTTTTTTACTCATATATTAAAGTCAATTGAACATATTTTGACAAACTGTCTAAACCCAAACAAGTACTTTTATTTTCACAATGTTTTACAATTTTATAGATTTAACAGGTAATTGAGAAATCAATCAACAGATTGATTGGTAATGAAAAAACTGTCAGGAGTAGGTAAACAGATGCTTATAAAATCTAGTATAATTTGGCCTCTTTCAGCCAACACTGAGTAATCTTAATGTTGTGATCTAGAGCTGCCACTTCATTGTGGAATGATAATTCTCTTCTAAAGCTCATTTGGAAAATGAAATGTGGTTAAAAAGTGGTTATCCTTAACTCAATTTCTCAAAATCCCTAACTTTAATTTACTAAGATCTAGGCTGACCTGGAGTAACCTGCAGCTGCTGGGATTACATGTGACAAAATGAGCTCCAGTTCATTTAGTCAACGTGGACATTCAATAAGCAGGACAGATAGCTACCTTGGTTGAGATAAGTGAGAGTCTCCTCCTGCTGTTTGACAGCTGGCGAGGTGGCTGCGCACAGAATGTACTGGAATGGCGTCCTCTTAGCAGTATTTTCAGCCATGAGCCTGGCTTCTTCGTCTTTCAGGAAAGGCGCCAAGGCCTCTCTGAAACAGAGCACAGAGAGAAGAAGGGCTGAGCATGGAGGTGAAACCTGTCTGGGTTTCTTTCATCTGGTCAATTCAACATTTGAACAAAGGTGATGAAGCTTCAGGCTGCACAACACAGTCTTACTCATCTAGCACAATTCATGTGTATTCATTTTGTGTAGGGTCTGTATTTGGAGTCTAAATGTGGATTTTGAATGCAGTGCAGCTCTGACATTAAACTTAAGATTTGTTAATAATAATCAAAAAAGACAAGACTGAGCTGTCAAATAGCTGCTAATGTGCATGTTCCCCTTTTCTCCACATGCTCCAGTGAAAGTAAACGCCACTACTTTACAGTGACACTTTGACTCAGCCTGTTGTAGATATGAAAAATTCCTGAAAACCACAAGTTTTTGAAGCTTCTCAACATGGCTGTGCTTTACCTAATGTAATTAGCAGAGTGCTGGTGGTAGGACTCAGGCTGGGAATGGCAGAACAGCATATTTTCCAGTCCGGTATCTTCCAGGACCACAGGGGAGAGACGGTGGAGACAGACGCAGCTAGAGCCGCCGGCTTCCTCAGACTTGAGCTCGGGGAGGTTTGCAGCCACAACCTCATCGCCTGCCTCTTATACCGTCTGGTGATATCATCCGGGCTGCCATTAGCATACCTTGGATGACCCCTGAGAGGCGGAGTGTGTGTGTGTGTGTGGACACACCTCCCACAACAAATGTCTAGCTGGAGGTTGATGCATTAATAACTGGCTTCACTTGACCAGCTGTTAACATTGCCAGCAGGATGGCCCTAAAGCTAGACTTTAAACTCACTTAGGGTAATGATGTTTGGAGACAGACTTTGGAAAACAAACACTTGGTAACAATGAAGAGAGTGAGCAGGCTTCAGACCAACAGCAGTAAACATAATTATCATGTGTAATTACAAGTTAGGGAACAGCGTCACGATGGCTGTGATGAAAGTCGAGGCAGCTTTGAAGTGCCGGTGATTTCACGTCACAACATGATGCAACTGCTGAGACTACTACACCAGATATTCCTGATGAAACCAGGAAGTTCACGTTAGAATGATGAAAATGTGCGAGCAAACAGACAAAGGACAGCAGGTTGAGCGCAACCCCTGCAGCCGCTGCCCCGTCTCTCCACAGCTCCTCTAAAGGAGCAGAGATCAGCAACAGGTGACTTCAAAGTGTGCTCAGGTTAATGTTTACACAGAGCAGCTCCACATACCTCCGCGCTCAGATGCATGTGCCTGTAAATGGATGGACAACTGGCCAAGAGTGCTGCCAGTGCCCCTGTGCAAGTCAAGGTTCAACCAGAGGCAGGAGGGGGGGAAAAGGGGAAGCACACACACACACACACACACACACACTTCAAATCTTGGAAATTGTGAAACTGGGATAAAAAAAAAACCAAAAAACAGGAGACATCCAGATCAGCTCTGAATTTATTTCTAGAGCAAACAGTTTCTTTACATTGTTGCAAATCTATCACAGGTGGATTTTAACAAAAAAAAAAAAAAGAAAACCCTCTGTACAGTTTATCATGAGAGAATAAAATAAAATAAGATCAAATAAAATATATAAATACAGGTATGAATCTTACATGACCGATTGAGACAGAAGAAAGACAGTGTACTGCAGAACATGCATAGTGAACAGTTTGCAAGGAGAATACCATCTTGTCTTGTTTCTGCGACCAGCAGGGAGATACTACATGGCAGCCTTTGGTGATTGGTGAACTTTCCCCCTGTAGGATGACTACAGTTCTGCCCCGCTAAAAACAAAAACCCGGCTGATTAATGGTCTTAAACTGTCCAATGGGGTTCAGGTGAGTCAGGCAGAGTGCAGAGAGCGTGCAGGGTGGCGTGTTGTTGAAGTTACTTTCAGTACCGATACATTAAAAAAAAGAAAAGAAAAAAAAAGCTAATTAAAACATTATGCAAACACTGTACATTCATTTACTTAAATAACCAGAATTGGCCCATTCAGTGGATTCTCTGGATGAAAACACCATCCGAAGACTCAGGAAATCCCCAAGTCAAACTGGGAATACTAATATTTCGTTTACATCATTATTCGTTATTTAAATGAGATAACACAAATTTAAAAAGCAGTAATAGACTGATCCTTTTTCTACCCCGAATAACAATCTGATCAAATGGGAAAACTCTCCAATCAGGGATCAGTCATGTAGTGTCACGTAGCAGGAATCCAACATGTTAAAGCTATTTGACGTCTCTAAACCCTGCCTGAGCGCTGATACCGGCTTGATCATAATAGATGTGTCTCCATTTTGTACCTTTTCCCACGCGAGCATGGTCAATGTGACCGATGCCTCTGAGAACATTAGTAATCTGATGATGTCACAAGTGCACTTTAACAGCCGTAAACACCGGGGCCTCCCGAAACAAGTTGACAAGTGCTGCAGATCACATGCAAGTTTGCTAACGTGCAAAAGAAGTTAGAGTCAGATAGTCAACCTGTTCACGTTTCTTTTTCTTCTTTTTTTTTGACATTGTGTAAAAGTTTTTGCGAAGCTGTGGTCAAAAAGTGTATGTACAAAATACCTTTACTGTAGATTAAGGTTATTGCAGAAGCTGCGGTTACATTAAAGAGGAGATCAGAGGAAACCACTAATACTGTATTTGCTTCACTGTCAAAAAAACAAAACAAAAAGAAAAACGCCGCCAGGGTTTGTTGTTCCTGCAGATTCACATTTTTTTTTTCTTCAGAGCAGAGACTTACAGTGTTGTACATCCCAATCCACTCTCCACGGTCCCAGTTGACAAAACATCAGTGTGTGTGAAGTGAATAAGGCCTGGAAATGTCTATTGGACTGTCTCGGAGCTCTGGTCTCTCTCTCCCAACTCCACGCAGGGAAAAAAAACATCTGTAGTATTTACAAACTTCCTCTTCAGTCAGTCGGCGCTGAGCAGCAGCCTTGTAGATTTACATGCCACAAACGGCGTCTGTTTTTTTTTTTTTTTTTTTGTGAAATGTGTTTTCCCACTTCCTGCAGGAAACTAGTAGGGAGTCCTAACTTCAAATTTAGTTCCCTCTTCAGTACCTTAAAATAAAGATATGCACTATATATGCAGGATTGTCACTTCTGTGGCTGAACCTTCTTCAAACAACTTGGTACCTTGTTTGGTATAACGTCAATTTGATGAGAGGGAAATTTAATTAATTGAACGATTCTTAAGGACAAATTAGCATAAAGAAATTAACTGATGGTTAGGCTTTTTGAGCCCTGGTCCATAAACTTTAACATGGACTAAATATTCTCATACAGTACTTGACTTTTTTTCTGTCAAAT
>OMNW01028516.1:21847-40362 GCA_900303245.1 Selene dorsalis
GAGTGTTATTAAATAGAAAAAGACTTTATTTCCCTCTGCGACCCAGATTAATCCATGGAAACTGTGCAGCCATTGTTAAATTAATCTTGGGCTTTTATATGTTGTAAATTTGTCAGTTATTTGTCAAATGACTGGAAATCCAAGTACAGTTGAAAACAGATACACTGAATGTAGCCCATATTATCTTTGGTCACCCACAACTGACATATTTCCCTCAAATACAAAGCCATTTGTTACCAGGTCACTCATCAACAACAAAAAGATGATGATAATTTTATTTATCAAATCAATTTATTAATAAAATTATTGTGATGAATCCTGTGAAAAAGGGTTTTATATCTATGGAGTACTATTGGATTTTTTTGTCTTGTCTTTCCTGGATAAATGATCTAAACACCATAACTAAACTGAGCAATGTTGCTGTTGCTCCATGTCCTTTACAAGCTACATTTGGCCCACATTTAGGGCAGATAATTATAAAATCCTGGCCAGAGGCTACACAACTTGAAATGAGGAAGCTGTGGTGTGAGAATAGCAGTAATACAGAATATAGGAACATGTTTGTGACAGATGTGCACATGCAACTGGGTAACAAAATGTATCTGTTCAGGGCAGCACAAGTATTTGAAAATATTGACCAAATTGCAAAAGAGCCAAGTGCAATATCCAAATTGTTAGAGCAGCATGCCATACCACAATCACAATATCTGCCAAATGAATTGCAATATGCAGCCTTATTGTTTAAGGATACAAATGATGAATTCCAGCAGTTATTGTGGTCTAGCCCTGACTGGCTGACAGGATTGTTGGAAAACAAAATAGTTGTGCCCCGTAAATGCCAGCTGTGGTAACAAGTCACACGCTAACACTGTTTGAATCATGAGGTGAAACTGGAAAAAAAAAAAAAAAAACCTCAAAGATATAAGCCTCCAAGCATTTTATCTCTGCTTGTATTGCCTGCCTTTGTCTTCACCTGAATGCAAATGCATGCTTGCAGGCACACGCACACATGCACAAAAACCAGGCATCAAGTTTCGCTTCTTCTCTTGTGTAATAGCAGCTGAGACCATCTCACCTGCAGCAGCAGCAGCCACTGCCAGCATGCTCCCTCCAACATGACCTGTCAGCGAGTTTACCTGCGGAAGCCCCCTGCCAACTCCCCTCACACATCATCCTTCCTCCTCAGAACCCATGGTGAGCTGAAATCTTTTTTTTTTGATACTGAAAAATCGACTCTAGTTTTAGACTGTAGTATGAGATTGTTTTATTAAGGCATTTTTGACATGCATCCATAATTGCAAACAAAAGAGTGTCTTCATTCGTGTTTATATGTCTTATTTACCATGGCGACATTAAGGAATGTGTTATATAAAAGACTGTGTCATAAAGGTCAGACAGCACAGAGACTGGATCCTGTGGCCTTCCGTACATGAGAAGGCCATTACTTGCAGCAACAAGTGGGCTCAGATGTTGCAACAAGTCTTTTGGTCTGGTAATGAGGCTGCTCCTCCTTATCTGGTGACACCCTGAATCATTTATGGAGGATATTAGCCAGACTGGAGGTGGGTGCACCTGCACTGTTTACTGTAACACTAAAGCCTCATCCATTATCCAGTATTTACCTTTCCACGCAAATGAATATGGATAAGATCTTACAGGGGTGCCGTTACAGTTGTTGGGGTGGCTTGGAGGATTAATTTCTGTTTCCCGAGAGCAACCCCTGTATCAGTCAAGCACTGTCATTAAATCTTTTATTTCTCTCCTCCATAAATCTCTTATCTGGTGTCCCATCTTCTTGTTTCTGTAGATATGTGTGCCGCTGTCATACTTACATCATACTTCCCCTCACTTTGTAGAAATAGAACATCAGTGTTTAAGGAGGTACCCTGAGTAGCCCAGACGTCTCCAGAGCTTTCTCCAGCGTTTGCTACATTCAGATCTAACCCATATATATCAAATAAACCTCATGGGTACACGTCCAAAATTTGCTTGGACGCCCTTCTTTCCCTCTGATATTGGTACCACAGTCACACTGTCTGACCTCTGTGGTCCTTAAACATGATATTTAGATCTTGGAGCTTAGTCAAAATGAGAGATCACAGGGTTTCCTCTGGGGACCTCTCTGAATGATTTGTGGCATCTCCGTGTGATCCATTTTAACACGTCTTACTCAGGAATGCTGACATCAGCTTTATAGCTGAAATGATAAAGTTAATAGTCAGATGATTGGATTTCAGGTAATATGCGGTGTCATTGTGCATGATCTTCCACGTCAGTGCTGGATGAGTTTACTCTTGACAGTGTGCCCTTTGAGAACTGGGTCAAACTTTGCCACGAGCTTGAGTTCTTCCAGAAAGCTTCCGTTGTTTGGTAGCGTGTGTCCGTGGTGACCCTGGGGGAATGAATATTTCACTGCCAGAGAATGAGTTACAGCAGCCCACCTGGTCAGGACCTAATGCTTTCACTTCCCAGGCCTTTGTACCTTCTCAAAATATAGTTTTCCCTTCCACAAACAGAACCTCCAGTTCCTTGTGTTGAATAAAGACTCTGATTCCACTTCATGTTATTTTATTCATTGATAATTTTATAGTTTTCACATTATGCATGTTGGAGCAGAAGACTTTAGTGGTTTACTGTAAATGTCTCGAGTAAAGTAAAGCTGGCTTGTACTAGAGCACAAATGTAACAATAAATGGCCCAGTTTGCTGCTGGAACATTTAAAATGACTTGACAAGTTTAGATGTGTAACTACTGAGTTGAGTGGTTTGAAGTAAGATTCTTCTTTGTTCAGCTTTTGTGTGTGTTTTTTTTTTTGCTACCTATGTTTGACAGTCACTCTTGCTCTCCAGAGTTAATTACTGCACCAGCGACTGGGGTTTCAGGCGATGGCTGAGTCAGGAGGACAGAAAGGAAGTGGCAGAGAAAAGTTGAAGGGTGCATGGAGGAAGGGTGGGTGTAAAGAGAAGAGGAACAAGGGAAAAGATTCTTATATTTAAAGAAGAAAGACTAGATAAAAGTACAAGAAGAAAGAAAGCTAGTTGTAATTTCAAAGGGATATTAATCAGACCAAACTGACATATTGTTTAGCTACTTTCGAGACAGTTTGAGGAATAATACGATAATCATCTAAAAACAGCCCAAAATAAAAATCATTATCCCTAGAAAATAGATATAAGTAAATGAATATCCGTGTTAAGTGTCTTTTAGTCCCCCATTATTTGCGTTTTCATCCCATATAAACGTGACATTAAAGTCTCCCCCTGCAAACCTGCCAATAACTGTGTGTGATTGGTGGAAGTTTCTTGTCATTATGATTAAAGTGCACAGAGCATATCGGATTATTAATTATTAAACAAAGGGCAAGACCTCTTAGGAATATGAAATGTGCACTCTTCCAGTTACTGAATTCCCCCAGACCTTACTCTTCAAAGCCATTAAATAATACTCTTCTATCCTCTCGGCCACATATTGGCATCTGACATGGAGGTGTCTCCCTCTATAGATTTTACATATACAATGGATTTGATCTACTTCCATGATTAGGTAATTCAGCAAAAGCTCCATCACACCGCTGTTGGCAGCCGACACAGAAGAGGATGAGCTTTAGGAAGTTACATAACAAGCCCGTTAAAAGAAATGCGGCGAGGAAACGAAAGGACACCTTGTGTGTCTTTCATCAAATCTACTCTTTGTTCCCTCTTTGGATCAAATAGGATGAATTGGCGGGCTACCCACATGGAAACTTTAAATCCTATAGACAGCAGTTTCCCAACTTTTCAAAATGGCTCCCGTTCTCACAGAAAATGTTACAGACCATGGATTAACTCTGTTCTCTTTTCTTGCTCCTTTCTGCTGATAATGGCTACTTTAGCTGTCACATAAAGACCAACAGTGTACTCTGGCCTGGCCTTATTGGATGCTGGTGGGGCACAGGTTTTCACATGTAAATGTGACAAATAAGCAGCCAAGCCTATTAAAGCAAAGAGGGAGGTAGAGGAGGGAGTTGGAGGATAACAAGGAGACACACGTGCAATACACGGCCTTTTCTTCGCTCTGTGGTAATTTGATGGTAGATATGTTTTTGGGTTACACTCTGTAGTTTTGAGAAATTATTTTAAGACTAGTTGTTCCATTCCTGAACTGACTTTATATTTGTCTACGTAGCCTTAGGTTGTTATCAGCCTTAAATTGCGAGTAAAGCCTCAGAGTGACAGCACCGACATCAGGCCTGCTGTTGATGCTGCTGCAATGACAAAGTAGGGCAACATTTCCAACGCTTGTTTATCTGATAAAATGTGGCAAAATGGATGTTGCAGCTGCCTTTGTACATGTTGACGTGGAAACCCGATGACAAAAGACTGTCTTTGATGTATGACACTTGACTGGATATATCTATGTACAGTATGTATGCTGTTTCATTGTTTACTTTGGTGTATGTGAAGCTTGCGTTAGTCTGCATCTTGGTCACAGGTTGTTATGGGAACCTATACAAAGTTTATGGTAGATTAGTGCTGAGTTGGCTGTGCTCATTCTCTGTCACTGGACAGGCAACAGCACTTTGTGGCCTAATTGAGCTGGCACATGAACAAGGACAGGCTCAGTGGTGGAGAGCAACCTACTGTCAATACTGGTTCTGACTCTGAGGTTTTTATCCATCTCTTGTCTCATTCCTTATATCTATTTTTCCGTATCTTACCGATTAAATATGGCTTACAGTATCTTGCTACAGTGTCAGTAGGAAGTATGTAAGGCACGGCTTTAGTGGCAGTAGATGTCAGTGTCAGTGAAATTAGGTTTGAAATAAACAGACCGCTGGGAGGAACAAGATAAAAATGGAATAAAAGAAGAAAATAGGTCTTGCATATAAAGAAGGAATGAAACAAAACCCACAGCAAAGATCACTCTGAGAAATAGCTGAGTGCAAACAATGCTGAGGGCAGGCAATGAAAAAAGCAGTGCTTACCGTTGAAGGTTGAGTAATAACACGTTGAAGGTGAATTGTATTTTTTGTATTTCCAGTGAAGTGCAAGTCTGCAAAAAAACAAACAAACAAGCATTCCCAGTTTGGGCCCAAAGCGGAGACCAATTACATTTGAAAACTGATAGCGGTGGTCAGTGACTGTGCTTTTATAGAATAAGTGGAAGTAGAACGCATAACACAAAATACACAAGGACCCAAGGACTTCAGGAGTTTTAATTTCCATGTAAATGAAAGGCGTTTGCAGGTTTGTGAATAGCCTCTGTCTTTAGAGCGGTGCGACTCAACGTAAAATGCAAACACTAGAAAATTGAGTCTCTGTTCTTTGTAGTCAGAGTAATAAATATTTTCTTTAGCACTATAGTTGAGTTTATCCTTTTTATTCTTTCCTGTCTACTTCTCTGTCCTTCCATATAACCCTCTCCAAAGTGCTGAATAGTTTTATTGTAGAGGGGACTCATTATTTTTTACTGCAGCTATAAAAATATAATTCTAGACCTTTTATTATTCTGCGTTGCTTTAATTATAGATTCTTTCTCTCTCTCTCTCTCTTTCTCTCTCTCTCTCTCTCTCTCTCTCCTTCTCTGTGTAAAGGTTGAAAGGTTGGCACCCCTCTAACACTGAAGGCTTGTTCTCTCTCCACCTTCCTTCACCTGGACAAGTGTCACCTGCTCTAAATCTTGCCATGCACATCAGCTCCATGGCTGGAGATGGTATCTCTGCCACCTGAGGGTGCATCCAGTGCATTTCTAAAAGGCCAAAGCAGCGGATGGGGAAAGCATATTTATTTCAGATCTTCAGGATGTGACAACAGGATATCCAAGTCAAGTCAGTTTTTTCTTGTGACAGCTGAACTTTATTCCTTGATGGAAATGTCTGTGATTAGAGCAGTGTGCAGTCACACATGAATCCTTATAATTTATTTAGAGTTAAAACATTTTAGAGTAATAGCTTCATCAGGAAACGTCTCGGAGGGTCTTTATTTTGCAATTGAACCGAGTGAATTGATTTAAAAGGCCAGCTTACGTTTGGTGTGAACACTTGTCATGGCAACTTATTTGATCCATGTTGTGTGACTGTAAAAGTTGCAGGCTGTGCACAAAAGTCAATAGAAATATGTGGCCTGAGTTAACAAACAGTACAAAGACGAATAAAAACATAATCTACTTCATTTGTTTTTGAATCTCAGATGGAGAGTATAATGTGCACTTTCCTGTAAACACAGTCCAACAGTTTGTTCAAACATTTCCACAACACTTCCACAATTTATTTATTTTTTTTTTTTGAAAAATAGTTGTTGTCTTCTGGAGAACTGTTTTCCTCTGGTTTGGGAGGTGGTGAAATGCTGAAATAACACAGCAGGAACTATTGGATCAAAGTTCTGGTGGATTGTGTGACCCACAATGTGCATGACAGCTACAAGGCAGATGGGGGTTTTTCATCCTGTCTGTACACCAAAGGTTATTATAGGCACTAATGAGTTTTAGTCTAGTTTTTATTTAGGTTTAGTCTTAGTTTTAGTTTTTCAGGTATTCGGAGGAAGGTCTTGATTTGTAGAAGCTGACAAGGATAAAAGAATGCATGACACCAAAGTTTGACACCAGTTTAGTTTTTGTTAGTTTTGTAACGTTCATATAGTTTTTTTTTATTTAGTTTTTGTTTAAAATAAAAACTGACATTTTTAGTTTTATTTCAGTTAACTAAATTATTTTTACACTGCTAGTGTTAGTGTTAGTCTTAGTTTTCATTAACTATAATAACCCTGCTGTATGGTAAGTTACTTTTAAAACATGACACATACTCAGATCAGCTCGTCTGTGTGGGGTCATTCAGTCGGTGGATCCACCTCATTGGATGGCCATTTAAGGTCCCCAGAGTATAACAGGCTATCTTCCCCTGACTTTTCATATGTATGGGCTACATGGAACTGTACACTTTTGTTTTTTAGTCTAATGTTCCAAAACATTTGGATGAGTTGTCATGACTGGATATTTATCTCCACAAAAGATGACTTTTCCTCTAGTTCCACCATGAGCTAAATATTGCTGGTTTTATGCAAGTGGCAAATTCCTGTCAACACGAAAATACCAAAAACTGTTAGTTCTTCAAACGGAGTTTGAGGCTGTTTTCCAAAAACGAGTTGGACTCATATAGACTCCCATATTAAAATGGCCAACTTTACAGCTGAAATAAACATATCTACAGCCTTCTATACATTATACCATGCTTAAGATGGATTTAATATGTTGAATCTAGTAAATATTATACATGCATGTTAGCATAATAGTATTTAGTTCAAAGCACTGCTGTGACAAATATAGTCATACAGAGCTACTGGCAAGGCTGTAAAACCTCTTAGCCTTGCTCAATAATTAAGAACAAGACCATGATCTGTTCTGAACCATTAACCCTTGCATCCATAAGTGTGAGAGGATGCATTTGCATGTGTGTTTATGTGTTGTGGGTGTGTTTTCATTTGTGTATGTATTGACCCACCGTGCTGTCTCGTCTGTCATGCCCTATTTACTCACTCCTGCACCAGTGTACTGTGACCTCTGCTTCCCAAATGTCAGTGTTTCCAGTCTCACATTTGCTTTTTAAAAAACAGCTCTCTTTTCTTCCATGCCTCCTATTTCTTTTCCTTTTTTTCTGAAAACATCCACATGTATTATTTTCCATCACTTAGATCCCAAATGACTTCTTTTTACCACATCTCAAGAACGATTTTCTGTCCTTGTATGAGCTGATGTTACAAATAAGGCTAATGTATTCCATATGCCTGAGCACAGTATTGACTGTGTACCATGGTATCTTGTAGTGTTTCAAGAATGAAGAAAAATCCCATTATAGAATCAATACAACTCCCACTCCTGTTCCCTTTACTGCAAACATGAACACACTTTACCGTTTAAACCAATGGAAGAGTGGGGTAAAAAAAAGTGTCATATAGACTTAAGGAAGTTCTTATTTGAAAGACATCATCTTACAGATTTTTTTGTTGGTTTTCTGGAGGTGAATTTGGTGTTTGTGGAGATGCATAGCTGTTTATAAAATTCAAAACCAGTTAGAGAATTAACTTTAACCTTTATGTCTCACTGTCCCCCCCTATATGGATTACACATTATTAGACCTGTGTTACTGATCTCTCTCCTGGACTTAACTGCACCACAACAACATTTGACCTACAGCTGTAATTTCAGTTCAATTTCACCAAAGTTGTTCCCCTTTTAACTGCAGCTTTCAGAGAAACCACTTTGCTCGTCTGTGATTACAACAACCCAATTGGTTTGGCTTATACTCTCAATGTGATAAAGACTGATTTTGGTACTTTTGAAGCAACCTTTGTATTACGGAGGCTCAGACGTACCAGGAAGATATTTCAAACAGTGTTTTCACTTTGTTCTTCTACTGCAGCCAGCAGCACAAAACCATGCCAAGTTCAGTGTGGGAACGACAAACATCCCTTGTACCCAAGCTCTGAAATGCCAGTAGTGTTATCACACAACGAGGCTCCCACATTTTAGTTTCAGACTGTGCCCTTATGAGCAGGATTAATTAAAAATAGCACAAAGCCAATGTTAGCGGTGGCCATGTCAACATTGCTAACAAGTCTCCTAGATCTGTTAGCAGCACTAGGAGACTTACAGGAAAGAGGGAGAGGGATGGAGAGAAAAAGTGACAGATGATAGACAGCACACATGCACGCTCGCACACACACACACATTCACACATCTTAGCTCAAAAAAACAAAAAAGTGAGTAAAACCCAAAATAAAAACGTGTGTTGACTAACTCTCTGGTCCTCAGATGGGAGATGACATAATGTAACAGAATGAGCAGCCACAATGTGCACAACACAATCACACCAACACCCAACACACACATATGCACCAACACACACAAAGGCTACTGTCCTCTAGAGGATATTTGATGTGTTTGGTTTGCATGTGGGTAGTACTTTCAAAACTGTTGCCAGTTCTGACGTTGTCAAATTAACATCTTGTAAAGACTCACGTGGTATTTGATTGTTTCAGATTTGTGAGGTTTCCAGGCAACCAATAGAGAGTCCAGAAAGTCAGTGTGGCAAAGACATAGTAGAGTACACAACCCCTTTGTGCTACACTAAGGCAACATCTCTGGCTGTAGCCTCATATATAACCAATAGTTTTGATGTAAGAAAGCAAGAAAGGGTATTTTCCAAAATGTCAAACTGATCATTAATATGAACCATTATGTAACAGCGGTTCCTGGCAATAATCATCCCTCTCTTGTTTCCGATAGGTCAGCTGAAGCTGTCAATCGTCCAAGAGCAAGAAGTACTCGTTGTTAGTGGTGAGTCATTTTAAAGGCTGCTCATACAAAGAGACACTGTTGTTCAGACATTTTGCCTACTACATAGTGCATGCCTGCTTGGGGCTGGTAAAATATTATTGAAATAATAAAAGAACATATTCTTTAACATCTACTTCAGTATAACATAAATCAGGTGCAACATATACAGTAAAATATTTAATGGCACAGTACAGATCTCCTGTCCAACCATGACAAAAAGCTCAGGTAGGCAGGAAAGCAGATGGGAGTATTAATGTAACAAAAGTGGTTGTTTATTTTGGTCTCTCAGCAACCAAAGCCATGCATCCTCCTTGTTGTTGAGTCTCCATCTCCCCACTCAGCACCTCTTGTGCCCCTGTCTGAATGGCCATTCATTGATCCAGTGCTAAATTAGATGTTTTTCACAGCTTTAGTCTTGTCCACTCGTTTCTGTTTCATACCACAATCAATGAAATATATAAATTGCTATTTTTTTTAAATTTACTAGACTAAAGGGAGGGTGGGACAGAACATTAACTACAACACTACTGCTAAATACTGTATATCCGCATAAATGAACATAGAGTCTGACCAGTCTCTCTTTTAATGCAAAACAATGGTAAATAGTGTATTCAACAGTAAATCAGTAAGAATGCGTGCTTTATCTATGATCTCCATAGAAAATGATGCCCAGAGTGAATTCAAAGCCTTGGTTGTGTACTGTGTGTCGTTTACGAGTTTTAGCATTTGTCATCAAGTGTTACTGAAGAGTCTGCGGTAATCAGAAATGGCAGTCACCTACAGGGAAAAACAATTCCACAAGGTAGCAACCTTAACCTGAGTGTACAGCTCTTACGTAGAGCCCTAAGGCATTACTGTGGCAAGTGTGGAGCCGAGCCTTCGGTGCATGTCGGTTTGTGGTAAGTATATGCTCGCACATCTGTCACTCAAAGTGGCACAAACTCAATTATGCATAACTTTAAGCCTCAATAAAATTGTTTTTTATATAAGGCTGTAAACATGCATGGCGGCCATTCGAGGAAGAGCAGCTTTTCAGTCCTGGAGGTTGCTGCTTGGGTCAACACAGTACTATATACAGAATGTCATTTTTCAATTATGTGTCATGTGTACCAGTTACAAAATATGAAAGCTATAGTCAGCAGTTGAGTTTGAGCCACAATCTAAATGATTTTATATTGTTATTCAGCCGACAGGTTGGATGTCATATAGATTTCCATACAGATTACATAACCTCCCTGACCCAACTTAACCCTAACCACTTACCATAACCCATCTGTCTCAATATGCTTGTGTTTTTCAGACCCATGTGGGGGTAGATGGCTTCTGAGACCCTGTTGTGTATTTTTATTTTCCCTTAGGAAACACCAGTAGGATGGAATCTCATTCAAAGCTATTATGTGGCCACAATAAAATGGCTTTGCTGGCAGCAATAATGGCAGAAATAATGGCATCAGACTGGAGCAGCTGATTCTGTCAAGTTTGCAAATTTCCCTCTTCTCAGCCACTGAAATTCTTTTAAATCATTTTCACAGCTTGTTAGTTCAAACAGTCAAACATCCTCCTCCACATACTGTGATTGAACAAGAAACAATGAGCTAATGGGAGTCAGGCTAGCCAGATTAAGCATGGCAGCCCTTTTCTCTGACCAAATCATCTTGCCCAGTGCATATGCCAAAAATGCTTCTGTTCTCTCTGAGTTGGTATATGTGCACATGTGGTCTACACAAACAAACCTTATCTTGCTTTTGTAGCAACAGCGGGCTCATTCAAACACATCACGCATCACACAGGATCTCAGCCTCAGTAACTTTATGGTGGAGCATTGTTTTGTGGGTCCAGTCAGTGTTAGTACTCTATTGGTGACAATAAATAATCAGTTAGTGACCGGGAAATAATGAGTCTGTAATATGAAATCTATATTATGATCCTCCGTAATGAGCTGGTTGATTATTTATTCAACTCTATTGATATATACACAGTTTTGGAGGCGAGAGGCATGCTGGAAGAGTGCCAGGGCCTATGTGACTCTTATGTTAAGGTATGTACCACTGCATACAGTTAAATACACAAAAAGCTTACGTTGACAATAGTGGAAACTCGATTACCTGTCACTTTCTTTTGCTGCGCCCTTCAGGTTGGCATGTTTCCAGACAGTGATCACACAGACAGACAGAAGACTCATATGGTTCCTCATTGTAGGAACCCCATCTTCCTACAAACCTTTTACTTGTGAGTATTCAATCAGTTTCCACAAACATTGTCATGAATTTGTTAAGATAAGATAAGATAATCCTTTATTCATCCAACAATGGGGAAATTTACAGGGTTGCAGCAGCAGACAACAGCAAAGAAATGTGTAGCATAGATAATAAGTAGTAGTGGTAATAGTAGTAGTAGTAATAGAGTATGATTAAGAAGAAAAATAGATTATATTGTTGCATACCATTTTAGGATTTTTATGTAATAAATCAATATTTTGGTTTTGTCACCTTGGCTTTCGATGGTACTACTTTACTCAAATTTTATGTATCTTCCCCAGTCAGCCAGGATGTGAGGAATATGTAAATAATATCATACTCATGTTTCCATTATACTTAAAGCTTTTTGATGTGTGTGCAAAGCTTCAGTGGGAGCAGGTAATATAGTTAGAAAAATCACCTAAAGGTTTGTTCGGATATAGTACACGGTTATTTCTCCCTTTGCACAAATTGTGTGTTTTTATGTGAATAAGAGGTCTAGACCGATGTCTAGGAACTGCAGGATTTTCTGTATTTACCCTCAAGCGCCTTTCTGGTTAGGTGGCACAAACTAATGCAGACACATCTGCACGGTGTATAAGAATATGCCTCGCACTGCTGCAGGACACAGTTAAATTTGAGACTGACTTTTTCTCTCTCCTTTGTTTTCAGTGTTGTCAGTGAGGGGGACGGTCATAAGAGACTGCTCTTCACCATGTGGAACTCTGACTCCACAACAAGGTATGTGGTGGAAAGATTTAGCATGGTGACAGTGTGGCTCATGATCATATTGACACAAGAGAGGAAAATCAAAAGTCTTAATGTTTGTTTACCTGAAGCTGTAACACATTAGTGAGAGCACCACAGATAAATAGACACAACACTTCCTACTAGAACAACAACATACCACTTTATAATTAATGCTGCTGCGTACTTTGGTGTGTTGTTCTGTGTGTTTTGTGTTTTTGTGTTTAATTGTACATCCATGTCTGAATCTGGCAGAGTGAATGTGTTACTCTCGCCTCCCTGCCTTAGCAGACTTATGCTGAAACAGGGTCATTGCTGGGGATGCAGAACATATGGTTGAATGAATCACACATTTCCTTTGCTGTGTTGTGTTGGGAGGAAAGAAGAAAAGTATGACTATGTGCCAGAAGAACTCTATTTTCTTAGCATGGTATATGTGGTTAGAGATGAATCTCCTTATTTCATTAAGTCATTTTATTTTGTTTAATGATTCTCATTGTTTTCAGTCGCCATAGAACAAAATACCCTGTACAGGATACATTTGAAGGGATATATACAGATTTGCAGCATAGGGTGACAGGCTGAAACGACTAGTTGAGTTTAGATCATAGAAAGATTATAAAGATAAAGACCTTTTTGGGACAGTTTCTGGGACACAGATTAAGAACGATTTACTCATCTATGGGAAGCAATTAAGCCTCATTCACACCAAATGGCCACTGGTATTAATTAGGAAAAGCCAGTAGGAAAAACATTTCCAGTATACATTTGCTCTATGTTTATTTCTGCTTTGTGTTTTTTTTTGCCAGCTAAAAAGTGTCACTGTGTGTGTGTTTGAAGTCCTGAGATGTCTAACACAATGCAAAGATCCTGAAAGTCAGTTATGAGATGAAACTGACAGGTCTGTTACAGTCACTAATGTTATGGTTCGGTGGAGATCCAAAGAGAAGGAGATTTTGCTCCATCAAGGAGGCTTTTAATGTTAACAGGCTATGTAAAGTGACCTATACATCCATGCATGTACTGAAGCAACAGCTGAAGAACAACCAAAGTCTAAAAAACAGAGAAAAGGGCCTGATGGGGGTTTTCAATGCAACAATCTGATCAAGATTAATGCTGCCTGTCACAACTGCAAACATGGTCATTTGTGGAAGTTGGAACATATGACCAACTCATGATCGCTGCAAGGGTGAACTTTAACCCTGCACCACGCATATCCTCCTCAGAGGCCTTTTTTTTTTGTACAGTCCAGCCTGAAATGTCATTAAAACGTGCTTATTCAACGAGACTTATTGTGAGGAAGTAGTGGAAGGCAGTGCCTCTTCAGCAGATCTTCTTAAACATGACAGAACACTGGCCAAAGAGCTGCTGAAGCCAAACACAGCTGGTCACTTCATGAGTGTGAGATTCCTGTAAGTGATAGACACAGTGACGCAGAGTGCTGCAAAAACAACACAAAATGAAGACCTGAGACTCTCACATGTCAAATCTTATGTCAAATACTATAACCTTCTAATAATTTCTCATTCTTATGTCTTCTGTGGACTTCTCAGGCTCAAGGCCTTACAGTACTTTGGATGGTGTTTGACCATGCAACATAAAAAAGGAAACTTATTAAGTATTTACAGTATTGTTTGTGACAAAGAATCCACCAAATAAGCCGTTAACCTTATGCATTATTGTGTACTGAGGCATAAACAGTGTACAGTACTGAAGACTGTAATTAAGGAATAAAGTATACTGGGAGTTGGCAACAAGTACTACTTGTATTTTATGGGAATTGTTATTCTGAAAATAGTGGGCTTACATGGTGTGCAGATATACTGACAGACTATTCTTGTGAAAACGTGTGAAAAAGCTAAATCAGAATTTTGTGGTACAACAGGATATTGTAAACTCAATTGTGTCTTCATGTCAATGCAGCACAGCTTTTTCGGTCACTGGTTCTTTCTAGTGAGTGGAGCCAAGAAATATTTCAGGTGGTGATTTATGCTGACGGCCAGTTTGCCCTGAAAACAGCATCAGCAGCTGCATTAGTCCAGTCCAGCTGGGAGATTGTCGAGAACTGTTTTTCTCATGTATGCATAATTAAACATCCCTTCCACCACTGTCCGCACACCACATGCAAACACACGTATCTGTCAGTTATGTTGACATACACATGACACAAATATTTCCCAAGCGTCACATCTTTATGACTTTAAACTTTTTATTATTGTTTTATTGTCTTCATTATGGTTTATTATGCTTTTAACAGCACCAATTTCACACAAGGGATCAATGTTGCTCTGTGTTTCATTAAAAAGGGGTTTGTGGGGTATTCTGGGAGAAGATAATATGTGACAAAATCTGACATCAAGATGAAAAACACAATTAAATTTTAAAAATATCCCTTTGGTTTGGTTTGATTGGTTGTTTGATTCGATGCTCTGGGGTCATAAAACTCATTTCTTCTGTCAGACCTGAGTTGGATGACACATCAGCTTTGCTTACGGGTATTCATTGATTTTCATCCCACTTATTTATTCTCTCTGTTTGTCTCTGTGTATCAACAGGATGAGTGCACTGCTGGGCTGCATGAGCTTTGGTGTCCGCTCTCTTATGGACTCAGACCAGGTTAGTTTGAATACAGAGATCACGGGTAGAAAGATATTCTGTAAACAGTGTCCTTAGCTCCAATTTCAACTCTAACTCATTCTGTCTGTGCACGGTTATGTATGCAAGTGTGTGTGTGTGTGTCTGTCCATCCATTCGACCATGAATCTAAGAGTTTAGTTCAGTGTGAATGAATTCCAGTGACCTCAATAGTCGAGAGGAAACACTTTGGGGTTACCAATGTTACAGCACAGCAGTGTTGCCGCCAGATACTGGAGCGAGACACACTTTGAGTCACTCTCTCTACTTAAATGTTATGGGTCACACACAAACACATGGCCTTTTTTCCATACTTTAGCCTCACTGAGTGTCATTGTCTTCCATTTGATAAAATAAAACATAAGTTTGACTCATAAAAATCAGAGTTAATGAAACGCAGTGATGTTGCGCTGCACACAGAGACTTGTTTTCTGTCACAAAACAACAAGGCTCAAAGTCACTTCCTTTAGTCAGTCTTTGTTTGAGCTGGTGAAAACACAGCACATCCTGTTCTCATCTCACATTTGTTTCTTAGCTGTTGCTTTGGCCTTTGTGCCTGGTAAGTGGCTTTTACAGCTATGGGACTATCAGTGTGTGTACAAAATCAAAAGGCAATCAATTCATGGACTGAGCAACTGACTGTGCCATCACCACCAGGACACACACACTGAAACTAGTCTCAAACTGGCAGTAATGTTTTGTTGGGATGAAACATTTTATTTTGAGACACTCATTACTGACGACTCGCTAGGCAACGTGGAGAGGGCAGCCACTCAAACGCACAATGACAGACACACAAAGGTCGACACCACTTCTTCCCACACTCACACATCATAATACAGAAGAACACTTAGCCCTCAGTTTTTCTTCCCAAACTGTCCCAGGTGATAGCAGATAAATGTGAGGTCCAAGAGTTCAGTGTTGCTCTTTAGCTGAGTTAGAAGTAATAGGTTCTCCTCCTCAGCTGTACAGTATATGCACATACCTGCTTTTCTTAGCTCTTTCCCTTCACTGTTTAATTATTCAGCTCTAATATATCTTTCCTCTTCCTTTGCAAATGTGCATATCTTCCCCTGCAGTGTATTCCATATTCCCATTTTAAAACAGTACATATTTTTGTGTTTAGTGCAGTAACTACTGCAAATGGTATGTGATGCCTCGGCACATGTTTTTTATTACATTATTTAGCATGCGCAAGTATGTTCTTTCAAGACAATAGAAAGACAGCAAAGCAGATGTGTTCCTCTAACAGAACAGAGAGAATATCTTTAAAGCACAGTCTTAGAGAAAGTTGGAACCCGTATGATCATAGCAGTCCCAGCATTAACAAGAAAACCTCACAAAAGAAAGAGCGACAACTTCTGCCCATGAACCAGTTGTTGCAATAAGTGGCTCTTTACTTGTCGAGTAATCAGCACTAATGAACCTTAAAATCTGAGCTCCTTGTAAAGTAGAAAATAGAAGTGTCCTCCTGACGTTTATACCAGCCACATACTTCAATGGACACAAAAACCTCTCACTTCTGCTGCAAGAGACTTCTTTAGGCTGAAAAATAAAATGATCAATCGATGCAATTTTATTCTCTCACCAAGACTTTAAAGGAGCTTCAGTTAGATTTCAGTTAGAATAACATTTTTGAAATGATGGTGATTGCTATGATTGTTGTTTTCCCCTCACGCTGAGAAGTTGACATAAACTATTGGAACTTAATTTATTCTTTCAAAAGTCGAATTAGGAAAACAAGCTGCAGATTTACAAAACTTCTTGTTTCATCTTAGAGTCACCACAGTGAGACTTTTTTGGAGTTTCAATTAACATCCACATGAAGTGAGGAAATCAAACAAGGGGAATAAATGATATTTTAGTCTGGCTGGTGCTTCCTTCCTCTAACATTTATCCCAATGAATTTTTAATTGGCTTAATATGCTAATGAGGGACGTTTGGCTTTGAGTCATAGGGAGTTTTGTCTTTTCATCCCCTCCATCACATCCGTTATTCTTAATTACTGTTTTTTTTTTTATTTGTCATTCATCTCTTCGTGGAAACTCATCCAATTCTGTGTCCGTCCACTGTACTCTTATTTTATTTCAGAGGTATTCGGAGCTTTTGAGTGTTAGCTCTTGTTTCTCTCTTGCCTGTCACATCTTGTTGTCTGTTTGCATCCTTTCGTCACTTTGTGCCTTTTGTTTCTTACTCATCTCCCACTTTCTCTTTTTATCGCTCTCATCTGTCTCCCTGCCGACTAACAGCTCCCTTTGCGCCACTCTTTCCCCCTTTGTCACATGTGCATGGTAATACTGAACGATGGAGTAAATCCCTCACCGACTCTCAGGACATATGACCACCCCTCCCCCTTCTCCTATACAAGTTCCCCGCATGTCCTCCCCCCTTGTCCCACAGCCTGCAGAAATCTGTCCACTCAGATAAGATGCTTTTAAAATGGAGATTATTGTCACTGTCCATGGCGTCACATTATTTAGTACAAAAGAGGAGGATGGCGGTGTATGTGTGTGTGTGTGTAAATGCTGTAATGAATGTGTGACACAGTAAAATGATGGTAGGGCTTATGACAGTGTTTTCATGTCCTTGTTTGCAAGACTGTGTCCACATCATCGGGATTACGAATCAGACCCCCCTTGCTACAGCCTGCACAGCTTTATGTAACACACGTACAGTAGTGGCAAACGCATAACACACATGTACAGACACACACACACACCATCTGGCTCACAGGGCAGAAGTGCAGAAGTGGGGGCATCAGCTGGAATAAACTAAAGCATTGTGAGTGGAGAGTGTGTATATGTGTGTGTTGGTTCAGTGTTTGCAGCCCTGGAGGAGCAAGCAAATTGAGTCCGTGTGTGTGTGTGTGTGTGTGTGTGTTTGCGTCTTTGCTGTTGTGTGTTTGTGTTTCTGTACATGTTTATGTGCTCACAGACTTTTCATTTTAAATTTAGTGCTCATTAGGTTAAATCCCCAAGCTTAAAGTCAGCACTCATGCATACTCCCAAACACACACAAACACACACACACACACACATGCGTATATATAGTCAGTCTTTGTGTGTGTGCCGTAGGAGGTTCATGGATGGTACTACCTCCTGGGTGAAGAGGTGGGGAGAAAGAAGCATCTTAAAGTGCCCACACAACACAACTACAACACCACTGGTAAGTTAACTTAGTCTCTAAACACTAAGCAGTTTCTCAGGTCAGAATACTGATATTTCCTTGGCAGTTATATTTTTTAGAGGCAAAGATTTTTATGAGGAAAGAACTCAATGGTTTTTATAATAATATTCTGTCACCTGTAATGAAACTGAAATCATATTGGTGGTGACTACACACACGTTTGCTGTGATACCCAGTTCTTGTCACTCTGTTTAACATCATATTGAAGGATGAAATCATAATCACATAAAAAGGTGCGGGTCATACAAACCTTGAATAAAAATGGCAACAGTAAACACAACTGGAGTTAAGTACAGTAAAGTAAGCGAAAGCTGTATCCATTTTTTAATGTGTGTGTATGCCTGAAGTGTGGCAGTCTAGCGGCTCTAAATCTCTATCAGTCTTTGGGCTGGGAGGTGGGGC
>OMNW01028517.1:6959-23476 GCA_900303245.1 Selene dorsalis
CAGTACTCGTGCTCCTGCTGCTGCTGCCGTGACGGTTTCACTTACAGCTGCTCGATATTTCCACCCTCAGGCCTCAAGCTCAGGATGCAAGAGACATCTCTCTCCTCACAGACTAGTCCACAGCTGGGAGATGTATATTGATCTCCTGAGGTGGAACTTTTTAGATATTGATTTGAGATCACCGGCTTTATTGCTGTTTTTATGATGTATATTGATATTTGAGAGATGAATAATTATCTGATGATCATATATAGGTCAATATTTATTGTTTGGCTCAATTATGAAACATACTGGGTGAGAAACAATGTGGAAATGAGCTGAAACGTCTCTGTGGCGTTGATGTACAGCTGTTTCTTGATCAGTCTGCAGCAGTGACCTAGATTCAGATGACAACATCACAGCCCCTCCAGTAGTTTCAGTCTGGCTGTAGCTAAAATGCTTCTGTGGTGTTTTGATTTAGTCGTGATTACCTCACTCTGTGTCAGTCAGTGCCACCGTGGAGCAGCTGATCTGCTGAATGACCCCATCTCATTTTAATTGGCTTTACTGGTCACTGCTGCTGCGTCAGTGTCAGGTCCGGAGGAATCCTCTTGCAGTGCTCCCAATGGGTTTTAACTATACACACACTACTCTGTCAAACACACACACTCACCTTATCTCTTTTCCACTACCCAAGGGGCACACTGTCTCTAATGAAATGGGGAACCATTGTTACGTCATCGTTGACCTCTGAAATCACACAGGAAGATGGAGGAACGGGAGATTTAATGGAAAAATTTCTGTAGCAGTAACTCTGTGCTGCAAGTCTGAAACACGTCAAACAGGAAAATCTGGATCTAAATGCTTCTCTGGAGGATTTTATATTTAACAATTTCTTAACTTAAACTTCTTGGCTTTGGTAGGCTAGTGACTCATCTTTACCATTATAATAAAACCTGTGAGAGTAAAGCTGTTTATTTTATTCTCTACTACCCCTTTGCCTCACTCTTTGTCATATTCTCTCCTCCTCCTCCTCTCTGCCCTCTCCTTTCTTTCTCCTCTCTCATTTGCTCTTTCCCTTTGTCTCATCTACCCAATGTAACTCAGTAGCTAGCAGATAAAGGATGTGGTTACACCGAGCAGCTCATACGTACATTGTGCGAATGTCAAGCCGGACAGGATGAGGCACAGTCAGCAAATTCATCTCCCACCCCCGATAAATAAAAAATGGAATAACAATGGAGCGCTCCCACATCTCATTTCTCTTCCTGTTCCCTGCAGCGTGCATGAAACCAGGCAATGTCCACCATGGTGTATCCACGTGAAGAAGCCCTGGAGCGACTGAGCCAGGATGAGATTGTCCTCAACACCAAAGCCGTCATGCAGGGCCTGGAGACCCTGCGCGGTGAACACGCCCAGCTCCTCAACTCGCTGCTGGACTGCACCCAGCCGCCCGTCGCCCAGGAGAAGTCCGGCCTGCTCCGCAAGAGTCTGGAGGCCATCGAGCTCGGCCTGGGAGAGGCTCAGGTGAGACACTGAGTGTTGTTGTGAGATTTAATTAAACACTTAAGTTATAAGAACTTGTCATGCGCATAAGTTTCAGCTGGTAAAAATAAATTCAAATTGTACTTTCTCTCTTCGGCAGGTGATCATCGCCCTGTCCAGCCACCTGAGCGCCGTGGAGTCCGAGAAGCAGAAGCTGCGCGCCCAGGTGCGCCGCCTCTGCCAGGAGAACCAGTGGCTGCGAGACGAGCTGGCAGGAACGCAGCACAAGCTTCAGCGCAGCGAGCAGAGCGTGGCCCAGCTGGAAGAGGAGAAGAAGCACCTGGAGTTCATGAACCAGATCAAGAAGTTCGACGATGACGTGTCACCCTCGGAGGAGAAGAGTCAGAGCGCCGGCAGCGGTGGGAGTGGAGGAGGAGACGCATCCAAGGACAGTCTGGATGACTTATTCCCCAATGACGATGACCAGGGACCAGGTACGACATCAGCAGCAGGGCAGGAGGACACAACAACATGTGACATACACAATCAATACACATGCATGCCTGTAGATAACAGGATAGATTATGGTCTAGATTATTTGAAATGCCAAACATGTAAAGTAAAATATCCTGTGTGCTTCTTTATTCTGATCAGCTGTTACTCAACTGAAAAAGAATCAATTCACAAAAGCTAAAGAAAAGCTTGACTTAAAGATCTGTTGCTCAGCTAACAGAGAGGACATTATTTTTTCTATTGTAGATTATTCTAATAACTACTCAGTCTAAAAGCGCCTAAACTTCAGACTCAGTCGGATCCATCAGAGTCAGGCACGACTTCTTACACAAAGTTCATACAAAGCATTCACATCCTGGTTTCCAGGAGCAGGTGCATGTTTCTGCTGCAGAGTGACCAGCAGTGGTTGACCACAGAAACAGGAGCTGATTGGTCATTCACTCGCAGTACTCTCAGCCATTTTGCATGGCTGACCTTTTCCCTAGAAATAATGAACACCACGGAGCCAAGGCGGGTGTGTTGATGCTGCAGCGTTACACAGTCCTGCTCTGTGCACATTATTAATATAAACCTTCAAAGCACTGACTGGCGATTATGCAGGGATTTAGGAAAAGTCACTGTTTAGGGTTGACTTAGTAAGAACTGTAGGAAGCTGCAGGCTGTATGAAAAGCTCCAACAAACATTTATAGTAATAGTTTGTATTTACAGCCATAAAACTGTTAAGATTCATCTTCACAGTTGGAATTTGATCGTGTCCCTTGAAGTTTAAGTTTATTCAGGTCCATGTTAAAATGGCAGAAGCTGCTGTGTTTATCTTGTGTGTGTACACGAGTATCAAAATAAAAGCAGGGTGAAATGTTCATCCTGAGTCATATCAACCCTGAGGAGCAGGCTTTTCTCAGAGCTTAGTTTTGATTCAGTTATCCTCCTGTGTGAGTGGTCAGCCTTCTGTTTACCAGATAGGATACTAAGCTTGTTTATAGCAGGAGCTGTGGTTTGGTTGATGCAGGAGCTCAGAGCGTTAATGGGTTTTTCTGCTGCAGACAGAAAAGAAGGTGACTTAGGCAGAGCATTCAGTTTTACTCCCCATTTGTGAAACACTAAGTGCTGCTGTACTCTGCCTCTTGGTCTTTTTTAATTATTGATGGATGAATACTCATAAAGCTCGTTCACTTTTTAATGTCAACTGAACATTCAGCAATAACTTGTTCAAATATGTAGGAGAAGCAGAGATCTCTTATTCTGTTCTCATCCTCTGAGTTGGGAGATAATCAGTCGCTTTTCATTTGAAAAGGAGGACAAACATGAATCCTGTAAAGACTGTAGAGAAGTGGAGGGAGGTGAGGAGTTAAATCAGACACCTGACTGGAGATGGAGGGATGAAACTACCAGACAGAATGGAGGAGAACAAATAAAGAAGAGAGACGGTGCTTAAAAAAGACTTTTTCAAAGACCTGCTGTTCTAAAATTAGACCACTGCAGTGTATATACAGCTGGATTTCAGTGGGTGTGCTTCTGGATGGGTTCCTTCTCTCATCTCAGAGGTCTTAACAATTTGATGTTTTTTCTATATGTTCTGAATTTTCATATTTCCAAGTTGCCGCTGCTCAGACGTGATGATTCGCTGCATTAAACTCAACATCTGTGGGTTTCTTTTTGCCCTTTGCACAACACAACAATCAAAATTTTCTTAAATTTACAACACAAATTATTTATTTTTTTTATTTGTACATATAGGTTCTGAATACTTACATGAAATTAATCATGAAATCCAACACAAGGTTTATAATTTATCTTCAGTTTCTTGCTGTCAAAGAGATTTTCAAGTAATTTCTTCCTTGTAGTCACTGACTCTTTAGAAAGACACTCAAATGCATCAATTTATGACCATAATTTGTTAATTTCTTTATTAGTTAGAAATTAAATGACCCATTAGTGTCTTTTCTCAACATCTGAGATCTTAGTCTACATAGTGAAGCTGCTCTGTTGCCCTCCTGTCTGTCCTCCAGCCCAGCCCAGCGGGGAGGTGGCGGCCCAGCAGGGAGGCTACGAGATCCCAGCTCGCCTCAGGACCCTGCACAACCTGGTGATCCAGTACGCCTCTCAGGGCCGGTACGAGGTGGCCGTGCCGCTGTGCAAACAGGCTCTGGAAGACCTGGAGAAAACGTCTGGACATGACCACCCCGACGTGGCCACCATGCTCAACATCCTGGCCCTGGTGTACAGGTGGGGGTCAGACAGGAGACTGTGCCGTGAGCTTTCATCAGGTGAAGTGATTCAGATTTTGAGTGAAGTGCTGTTGGCTCTGTTTTCTCCTGCAGAGACCAGAACAAGTACAAAGAAGCAGCTCACCTCCTCAACGACGCCCTGGCCATCAGAGAGAAGACGCTGGGGAAGGATCACCCAGCTGTGGCCGCCACTCTCAACAACCTGGCCGTGCTGTACGGCAAGAGGGGCAAATACAAGGAGGCTGAGCCGCTCTGCAAGAGAGCGCTGGAGATCAGGGAGAAGGTAAAGCCTTCCACCATCAGCTCAGATATATAGAGAATGAATGAATGCAAACGGACAGAATATAAACTTCAGCGTGTTGAATCTGACCCCCTGCTGCCTCCAGGTGCTGGGGAAGTACCACCCAGACGTCGCCAAGCAGCTCAACAACCTGGCTCTGCTGTGCCAGAACCAGGGCAAGTACGACGAGGTGGAGTACTACTACAGACGGGCCCTGGAGATCTACGAGTCCAAACTGGGCGCCGACGACCCCAACGTGGCCAAAACCAAGAACAACCTGGTGGGGATGTTATTAAGATACTCTCTTATTTCTGTCTGTCTACATGTCTGTCAGATGTTTGAGTCAAACACACGAATGACAAGACCTGGATTCAAGAGAAAATTTGATAGACACGTGGATAAAACGTTGTGTGTGTTCTCCTCAGGCCACGTGCTACCTGAAGCAGGGGAAGTTCAAAGATGCTGAGGCTCTGTACAAAGAGATCCTGACCAGGGCGCATGAGAAAGAGTTTGGATCCGTCAACAGTAAGTAGAGCCAACAGTCAAAGCGCTTTGAGCATGAATCACTTAAAGACAAACTGATGAGTTGATTACAACGTCCAGGAGCTCCTCTGTGACTCGTGCCCCAGGGACAGTGTCTGTGTTTTGGGATTCTGGGTCAGAGTTGGCCCTGGTCCTGCCCTGTGCCCTCGGCAGGTTCAGAGGATTGTTTCAGGCGAAGCAGCTTAATGTTGATGTTTCCCTCCCGCTGCCACTTAGCCTATCAAACCCTTACGAGCTCACGTGCCCTGAATCAGAGCGGGCAGCCATGTGTTTAAATCAAGTCACGTGGACAGAGACGTGTCACTTTCAATTTTAGGTCAGTCCTGGACGATTCTTCTAATCAATGCTTTTCCTCACTTGGCTCCTTTTTGCTGTTGTTGCGTCTCAAATGACATCAATGTGACGTTTGTTTTGTTCTTATGTTGCAGATGACAACAAGCCCATCTGGATGCATGCGGAGGAGAGAGAGGAGAGCAAGGTCAGTCACTCAGCTCGACCTCCTCCATTTGGCTGACGTCCCATTATAGATAATGGATTGGACAGCGACATAAGTGATGGAGGGCAGCAGACTGTCCTGATGACAGCAGGAATGTCACTAATAGGGGCTATGCTTCATACTTAGTTTCTGTCTCTCTCTCTCTCTCTCTCTCTCTCTCTCTCTCAGGGTAAACGCAAGGACTCTGGCCCATATGTAGAGTATGGGAGTTGGTATAAGGCCTGCAAGGTGGACAGGTCAGTCAGACTTCACTGGAAAACATAACACCCATAAGATTAGTCTTTATCTTGAAAAGTATTTTCTGTTGTCATGTCGACAGGAGAAATTGACAAGGAAGAAAAAGAAAAATGCAAATAGGGAGATGCAAGCAACATGTGCAATGCTATTATATAGGAGTGAGAAGAAATATGATTAAACCTTTTACTGTGTGAGTGTTTTCCCTACAGTGAAGCACTGCATCACTGTAGGGAAAACCAACCATGACAACAAAAACACTGTGACAGTAGAAATCACACTGATGAAACTGGTCCGGCCTTGACAGAGCACACTGGCCTCTCTCCAGGTTTAGTAGCAGGAACAGGCTCTGTAGAGAGGCTGCTTCATTCATCTTTGTTCCATTGAGATATAAATAATAATAACTTTGCTCACACACATTCAGAATGAGTGAAATGATTTCTTCTTTTTTAGCCCCACAGTGAACACGACCCTCAAAAGTCTGGGAGCTCTGTACCGTCGTCAGGGCAAACTGGAGGCAGCAGAGACGCTGGAGGAGTGCGCCAGCAAGTCACGCAAACAGGTACCACAACAACGGCCAGCTGAGTTACTGCTGTTAGATTAGTGGTCCAGTCTCCTCTCAGTGAAGGAGCCTGATTCACTGTCTTTAAGTTAGAGCTCCGAGTTCTTCACACATAAACCACATCAGACGGATTCTACAGCTCCTTCATGAAGCTCATGTGTACGATGCAGTAAAGAAAAGTTAAGATCGTGCACATGCTGAGTGGGCTGTTGTGTGAAGGCTGTATTTTTTCCTTAATCACTCTCTCAATCTTTGTTTTTCAATGTGTGTGTGTGTGTGTGTCTGTGTGATACCTCAGGGAATCGATGCTATTAACCAGAGCAAAGTTGTGGAGCTGCTGAAGGACGGAGGAGCAGGAGGGAGCGACAGACGACACAGCAGGGAAGGAGTCAATGGACCGGGGGGACAGCGGGGCGAGAACGAGGGCGATGACTCGGCTGAGTGGAACGGGGTCAGTCCACAGATATTAATTAATCTTTAAGGAGGTAATGAGCTCATCTTGACACAGAAGCAACGTCACCGTTCACACAAGGCTGGGAAAGTGAAATGACTTGACTTTAAGGGATTATTTCAAACGTTAATCTTCAGCAGCTCACAGCTGTGATTCAACCGAAAATCTCAACAGGAAGTCTCTCTCTCTCTCTCTCTCTCTCTCTGTCTTTGTTAACGTCTGCAGTAAAACCGCTTTGCTGTTGTTTCCTCAGGATGGTAATGGCTCTCTGCGTCGCAGCGGCTCCTTCGGGAAGATCCGTGACGCCCTGAGGAGAAGCAGCGAGATGCTGGTGAAGAAGCTGCAGGGGAGCGGACCCCAAGAACCCCGCAACCCAGGGTGAGACCAGGTCACAGGCAGGAGGGGCTGTACAGCTGTAACTGATACTACTGATCACATATCCCAGAATACTAGTCAGACTATAAAATTTAAAATCAAAATATATTAATATTTTTATTTAATCTTGAGGGTTGCTTGACTTTGGTCTCTCTTACATATATCCTCTGTTTGTTGATGAAAATAAAAAGCAACATTCAGCTTTGTAAGGATCTTGATAAGTTTGGTTTGCTTGGTTTTGTTTTTCTGCTCAGAATGAAGAGAGCGAGCTCCCTCAACTTCCTCAACAAGAGCACTGAGGAGACCACACAGGTATGACTGCACACGCTGCATCACACACACACAGAAAAAATAAATAAATAAATAACAAATCACACAAAAACAGTGATAGATTTGCGGCATCGTTCACAGTTGAATGTTCTGGATGTTTTCAGGATGCCAACTCCGGGCTGTCGGACTGCAGGGGACTGAGCGCCAGCAACGTGGACCTATCCAGACGCAGCTCCCTGATTGGCTAGGCAGCGACAGGAAGTGTGACTGAGGAGGCGCAGAGCGGCCCGGCGAGGAGAGGCTGTTTGCAGCTTGGTTTGGTCAAACAAACACACCCAAAAGCTCAAAGCAGAGATCAAACACGTGCACCTGCAGCATATTTTTAAAGAACACTGGAAACAAACAAAAAAAAAAACAGTCATCGCCACACTAAACGTCATCCTCTCAGACGCAGACGCTTCTGCTGCTGCTTCACTGTACAAACCGCTGCCATCCATCAGAAAAGAGAATATTTACTATAGATCCACATTTACGAGCATGCTGCTTACTAGAACGTGGAAGGTCTGCACCTGAACGCCTCGTGTTTTTTGACTTACAGCACCGTAGCAAAGCATCGCACATCCACATCGTGACGAGTCCGTTCCCTCGGTGTACACACTCTCATGTGCAGACATTCGACCTTAGGTAGGTGAAACGTGCCCAGCTTTCAGTTCAGAGAGGTGTTTGCACTCTGTATATTTCACCAGTAGCATGAAGTCTTTGCTGATGCCACCCAACCCATCGAATGCACATCAGACGGTTAAAAAAAACAAAACAAGGTACGATCAACCAATTTAGATTTTAACATACAAGCAATATACAATATACAATCTCTGGATCCTCAAAAAATGACAGCACTAATCATTTCAACCTCACTTTTTGCCTTCTTGTTTTTTATGTATATACAGTTTAAATTATTTGATATTTCATTCTTTGTATATAGTGCACATTGATTTTTTTTTTCTTTTTGTTTACACTTTATTGGGTCAAAGAGTCTCAGTTGGAAACAAAAATACGACTTTATCTGAAGGGGGAAGACTGGAAAAGACAGAAAGAAAGAGAAGGCAAGATAAAAAGGAAATATTGAAACGGGCACTTACAGTAATTAGTGTCAATGAAAAGGTCAAAACTGCTGAAAAATTTTTGTACCTCAAAATCACTGAAATGTGCTGACATTCAAGAATAAGCTACTACCAAGCACTTTGAGCATGACAGTGCTTTATATCTGCTCTCTATCATGACAGTGCTATAGCCTTAGACAAGGCTTAATAAAATCAATCATCAATTAAGTTTAATCAAGCGCTATTTGATCATCATTTTCTTCTCCCAGTGATGATTCATTACCAAAATGAAGTAAAACAGCCATAAATGTGAACAATGCTGAAGGAAAATGTTTGAACTGGGGATATATGAAGCTTAATCAACCCTCTTTTAAAGAATATGGGTAACTACCTTTGTTGAAAGCTGAGGCGGAGCTTCAGCTACAGTATGTTTACTTAGGTGAATGGGATTCTTGAGTTTTCCTTCATTTACTGTTTTTTTTAATCATTATTACACAACAATCCTCAGTGTTGTTTTTTTTAATGTTGACGTGGATGGATGTTCGTGATCGTCCATCCTCTGTGAATCTTGTCATGCTGAAGCGAATTTTTTCCTGTTTTGGAGTCTGAGCTTTTACTTTGAAGGTTCCTGAAAACTGATCGTTTGAATGTTACGTTGTTTTTTTTACGTGGATCGTAGCGTGTGCTGGCGTTTACACTGGATTTTGTTTTGTTTTGTCCACCAAAATGAGACCAACACAAAGAAAACTGTCCACAGAATGTACACGTCGACGTCAGACTCAGCTGTGACCGAGTCGTCAAGAAAATATCTTCATTTCCTGCTACTTTCTTTGACTTTTAAGTAAATAAAGGTAAATTCTTGACGATCTGAGCGTGATTTCAGAAACAGCCAGATGCAGGTTTGTTGTGAAGGCACCTCGTCAACGTTGGTGCGTTCACACCCTCGTCACGTGCCCCAATAAACTCGAGTCGGTCTTGTTGACATCACCTGGGGAGGTCACATCGCAGAGTCTTAAAAAGTGCTAATTCTTCTATCAGCTTGTGAATGTGCAAGGTGGCGCAGGTTAAAAGGAGGGATAGAGTAAGTCGGAAAAAGGAGAAAAAGTTGATGTTTAAAAAGAAAAAAGAAGAATGAAAGTGGATTGGAACGACATGGGGGAGAGGAAAAGTGCTTCAAGTCTCGTTCGCAGCAAATAATGTACAGAATTATTAATGTACGACCTTTATATGTATGTTTCCTGTTTGTCATGTTCACACACACACACACAGACGAGAATTATGGGAAATTCCTTTAGTCACGTACACAGTCTCAACACCATGTAGTTGTGTTTGAAAAAAAAAAAGTTGAACACTAATTTGTAGTTGAAGGTCTCCAAAATAAAAGCTAGAAACATCAGTAACACCAATACTAATCAATACGTTACGGTATTAATCAGTCACTTATTTACTCTGGGTTGGTACAGTGTTAGTGCTCCATACGTATATGAACATTAACACATTATTTAGCTCAGTAAAAAAAGAAGCTGTAAATATTTATCTCGACTCTGTCGCAGGATCCAAAGCTTCAAAGATCAATCAGATCTTTGTCTCTGATCTGCTCGTCCAAATATTTCTGGAGATCAATACACGTGCTCGGAGCCAGAGATGGTAAATGTTGTGGGTACGAAGGTCATGTATTATGTGCGGCAGCTGCTACAGTATAACCGCTGCTGATGATGATGATGTGATGGATGGTATTGTGAAGGGGCCAACCTGATGTGTATTTTATCAAAGGTTCAATAAAAACATATTCCACTTTTCAACCCGATTCTGAGTCTCTGTTGGTTTTCACCCTCCTCGCTGTTGTCGGAAGTGACTGACAGGCAACTCTGAGCATGAACGGAAATGGGTTTGACCATTTCAAAGTATGTGTGTGTCTTTGTGTGTGTGTGTGTGTGAGTGTGTGAAAGTTTTCACAACCAGGGCTGGGGGTGTTAACCGTGCTCTCCGCTTGTCACAGCCTTCACATATGTGAGCATCTCTGAGTAACTTCCTGTCTCATAGACAGCTGAGCCCCACACAGAGGAAACCAGACTCACCAGAAGCGATGAGGGGAGCAGGCGACGCGCTGACACTCTGAGCTGCTGAAACCTTGTTGAGATCCCGACCTGAACCTGAGGGGAGAGATTGGAGCTTGAATGACCTGGGATTAGAAAGTAAGATTACTCACATCATGTGCAACTGAGCTGGCATTTCAGTGCTTTTATTTTGGTGACAGGACATCCAGAAAAAAAGCTTATTTATGTCCTGGTTTATAATGCTTTCATTGTTGTAAAGATGAAGTTGAAATGCTAAATCATACTCTTAATGTTACCATTAATATGAATAGGTAGAGCAGCTGATTATATGTTGATATATACATATACATACATTATATAGTGTATAAGATGTGATGATGACAGTCACAGCTGTGCAGCTTTATTTTGAAATGCTGCATTGAACCTCAACAGCTTTTTGTCTATTTCTCATCATGTCATATATCTTTGCTCCATGTTTTGCTGCAGGCTGTCTCTCCATGTCCGCGGTGGCTCCCTCCAGTCCCACCAGTGTCGCGGCGCCGGCTCTCGTCCAGTTCCAGCTCGGCCTGTTCAGGGAGGTGGTCCGAGTCCCCGCCAGCAACCTGAGCTACCGCCATGCCAAGAGGCTGGCTGCAGAGATCATAGAGCGCAAGGTAAACAAAACATGACACCGGAGGCTGTCGGCCTGGAGCTCAGGTGTCTCAGGCCGCAGTGTGGAAATAATCCTTCATTTGTTGGGTTGCATCATGGGAGTTTTAAGATCCATGCTAGAGATGAAAAGTCAGTTTATCTCAACGCTTTTGACCTTTTATGTGCAGCGCCTTTATGGAGGCGCAGCACTAAATTCACTGCAGCGCCACTTTAACAACGGAGCTCAGTGATTTATTTTGAAATTAACCTCGGTGCCTCTTCATGAGACGGCTCAGCAGCCGGCAGTTGGGTGGAGTTGTCCGGTGATTGAGATGCACTCAGCCCACAGCTGCATCAATGGAAATCTGCACAAAACAGAACATACAACAATAAAAAAAGCTGCTGACTCTTCACACTGTCCCACATGGAAAATAACTCATGTGACGTGTCTGAGGCTTGTCAGGCCCGTGGACTTTGAAAAGGTCACCTCATGCGCGGGGGAGGACTCTGTAGGTTACTATGTATAGTGTGAGTGCAGCGCTGACTGAGGCACTGTCTGGAGGATGTTGTAGTGGTTTTGACACACACACACACACACACACACACAGATGTTTGATTTGTTAAACCAGGTTAGATGTCAACAGCAGGCTGTTATTCCTCATCTGACACCAGCAGACTTCACTCATTGTGGTCTATTAAGACTAAAATCTACTTCCTGTCCTACATCATCAGTGTGTTCATTGTGACCTCTGAACTCTCTAACATGTTGAAGAGAGTTTGTTTATCAAAGCAGCATTAATGAAGGGACGGGTCGTTCAGTCAGCCCAGCGTTCACAGCCGAGCCTGTCGCTGGGGTAACATGAGGGAGGTCGTGAGCTGCAGGTGTCTGCAGGTCTGGTCTTCACGCTGCCTCTGCTGACTGTGTGGTCGACGAGAGCGAAGACAACTTTCCGACCACAGCGCCTCTCCCACCGTTTCAAACACTCACACACACACATCTGCTGCACTCTCACACCACTCTGCCCTCTCTTTGAGCTTTGATCGTTCAGTTTCCAGGCAGCGGGTCAGTGCAGTCTAAAGAATGTGTGTGTTATGTGTGTGTGTGTGTGTGTGTATGCCTAACTGTACACAACACGCCCTGCATCATGAGTGCACTATTTCAGAAATGCTACATACTGTGTATATGCGTCACTAACGAGTGGAGACCCTGTATCTCTTATATTAAAGGCTAACTTCTTTTTTTAATGAAATGAACACAATAATTGCCTGTTAGAAATGACTGAGTCCGCTTTTTACACCTTTTTTTCAACTTCATTTTACGTATATTATGTTTTTTTTCTTTCAACAATGCTAACTTACACGTTTTCATGGATTTTACAACAGTACATAACCTTTATACACACTATCATCAAGAAAACAGCACAGAATGAATATTAAAAAAAGAAAGCCTGAGTATCTGCTCTGAAATATACATGTGTGTATATATATATATATATATATATACATACATACACACATTCATTCACGCTCTCATCACACAGAGAATTAGAAACAGAAAATGTTCCACTACAAGGTCTTAGATTAACAATACTGTAAATGTGTCACAGCTTTAAACAAGAAAGAAGAAGTAGTTCACAGATGACTGTGTCTGACTGGATGATAAAATCATTGATGATGCTCTGGATCGAGCCGGAAGCTGAATCTCTACCTCACACACCCCGGCGTTGTGCATCGTCGCTGCGAGTTATCTTCAGCACCATCTCTCGGACTCGCTGCGCGGCCTTTGAAGCAGTTCTGTATTTGGCTGCAGGTGTGAAACCTGCAAATCATTTGTGACAGACAGACTGACGGGGACATGTTCACTCTCACATCGTTTCATGTTCGATTTCTCGTCCGCCGAGGACTCTTTCTGGTTTCTAGTTTCCGTTTTGTGATGATGTTGAGATTTTTCTCCAGCTTTCCACTGACCCGTCTCTATTTTTCTGACCAGGCAGCACTCGCTAAAACGTACACTACTCCTTTTTCCACAGTGGAAAGTTAGTGGAGGTCCAAGGCCTTGTTCACCTCCTCATGTACTTTCCTGTGTGTGTGTGTGTGTGTGTGTGTTCAGGCTCCAGAGTGCAGCGTGGTGGGTACCGGTGAGAAGATCCTGCTCTTTAGACATCAGCTGACCTCTGATCAGCGACTGCAGCGCCTGACAGAGGTCGACGAGTTGCAGGATGGAGATCTGATCGAGGTTATCATCTCAGGTCAGAGGTCAACGGGCTAACGAACTCCTCGTCCTGTTTTTTCCTTTGCTATTGGCTCAGTAAATCAAAGTAAAATGAAATAACAGGACTTTGTGTGTGTATTTGTGTGTATTGTTTATGTTTTGTTCCATATGGTGCTTTTCTATCAATTAGTGACAACAGTGAAAAACAGATGAGAGACGGTGAATGTGACATGAATTCTGTCTCTTCCCTCTGACCTGACTCAGGATCAGCCTTGGTGACCGAAATGAGGATCCGTCCACACTCCCTGGTGGTGTACTCGTACCGGACCCCCACCTTCTGTCACCACTGTGGAGAGATGCTGTGGGGCCTCGTTCGCCAGGGGCTCAAATGCGACGGTAACAAAGCAGCAGCTCAGCGTCGTCAAATCAAATCCAGAGTGAGACCAGAACCACCAACGTCTCCTCCCACCTCTGTCTCTCTGCAGGTTGCGGACTGGACTTCCACAAACGCTGCGCCTTCCAGTTGCCGAACGACTGCAGCCGAGCGCGGCGTCAGGTCAGCGCCAGCCTGTCCCTGTTTCCCCCCCGACGACCACGGACACACTCGCTGTCCAACCAGGCGGGCGGCAGCCTGGAGGAGGTGAGTGAGGAGCCAACATGAGCTTCTAAACATTTTGTTTTTTGTTTTCACCCTTGACCTCCACCTCTCCATCCTTCACCAGATCAGCATGTCCAAGCCCTCATCCAGGCCTCCGTCCTGGGTTGAGCCCCCCGTGTGGTTGGGGGGAGGCAGCAGCGCTCAGGTCCCTCACACCTTCCACATCCACAGCTACACCAAACCCACAGTGTGTCAGTACTGCCACCGGCTGCTCAAAGGCCTCTTCAGACAGGGGCTGCAGTGCTCAGGTGAGACGCACACAGGTCTCCTCTAATGACAATTAATGAACATGTTCATGTTGTTCTGCCTGGTGCTTTCACTTTCTGCAGGAAAACTCAAAACCACAACTGAGTGCAGCGAAAAAAAAATCCAGTAGCAGCTTTTGCACCATCACCATTCACACATCAAAATGTAGCTAAGTTAGAAACAAGCAGTGAAGCGGTGGTTTCCTGCATGATTATTAATACACGTGAATCATGAGATCATCTGTCTTCACACAACCTTGACTTTATGAAGCAGAGCAGCTCAGACAAGGAGCCTGTGTATCTGACTGGACTGAACCTGAAAAAGCTTCACAGTAGAAGAAAAAGTATCATTTTAAGGGAGGGAAGTAAAGTGATTTGAAAAGTTAAATTCTGTCTTCTTAGTTGAGTTAAGTTTATTTGGTGCAGTTTAAAAATATACAGAAATATGACAAAAATGAAAAGTGAACTAATAAATATTAAAAACAATAAAGCCAAAACAAAATACGTTTGATAACAACAATTATGATAAACAAAATAAACCCATTTAAAAGTGTGTACGTGTATGGGTTTGTCTTATAATGTCACCTCCTCTTCATCCTCTTCATCCTCAGACTGCAGGTTTAACTGTCACCGGCGCTGTGAGCCGCTGGTGTCCAGAGACTGTCCAGGAGAGAGGAGAGGAGTCAACGGTGAAGGTGAGCAGCGATCCCCGGAGGTCCTGGTCTCTGATTTGATATTCTGCTCCTGAACGTCGCCCTGTCAGATCGCAGGGCGTTTGAAAAGGCCCTTGCTATGATCTCATTGTAATCTCACCGTGATGAGTCAAAACTGATTCACCCTCCTCAAGAGTATCTGGTGGAGTCAGGGCTCGGCCTGATTCGTATTCTCAGAAACATTATGTGTGTGTGTGTGTGTGAGTGTGTGCAGTGAAGATGTGATCAGAGCCTGGATTATGATTTAAGCTCCTATAACACACTGATTTACTGTATTTGTATATTTACACTAATAGAAAACCTCTCAGAGTATAAATTTGTCTGATTTAAAAATTTTTATGTGATGAACACCTTTAGATATCGGCCATTAAACAACTAGTTTTAAAGCTAATAGATCGAGCAAAAATATGAAATATGTTTTCATTTCTGTTTTGAAAATGTGCAGTTTGAAAGTAAATGTTGTGAGAGTTTGAACTGTTTCACTATTTTTCTTATCAATGTATTTAAAGACGTTAGGTGCAGGCGGTGATAAGTCACAGGCTGATGATGTCATGTTATGTTCCCAGAATCCCTGGTAGCTGTTTACAGCTATCTGCCGGAGCCGGACAACAGTGACTCAGAGCTCAACAGTGTGACAACACTAGACCTCTCTGATGACGACATGTCCACTGACAGTGACTCGCCGGCTGAGATCAAGAAGGTGGAGCCGCTGCGGGAGCCAATCAGGTCAGAGCACCGTGAAGTCACTGCAGTGTCACCACATCTGAAAGTTGTCTGCGGTGTGTGTGTGTGTGTGTGTGTGTACTCCTATCATTGTGAGGACAAGTGTGAATTTTAAACCTTTGGAGTGAGGACCATTTTGTAAAGTGAGGACATATAGGTCCCGGTTCGGGTTCTGGTCCTACTCCCGGTTCCTGTGACGTCCGGGTTCCACTGTGGGGCTTGTACCGGCTCCGGTTCTGATGGTCCCTGTCCCAGTCGGGCACAGTCCCAGACCCATGGTCCTGGCTATGGTCTTTGTCCCACATCCGGTACGGTCCCAGCTCTAGTGGTCCTGGTACTTATCCCATTCCTATCACGGCATTCTAGATGTTGAATTCAGTCAGGGTTCAGGGCCTAATAGGCAGGAGGGAATTGGGCCCTTGTGTTCCCAGACTGACAGATCAGATCATACTGTATATGGCTTAGGCTCGTTCATGTCAAGTGTGTAAGGGTCCCATTGTCAGATCATCAAGTCAGTGTGACCCCTCACTGTCAGTCAGCATCGACACGGTCCCTGTTTTGGTCCCTGTCTGGATCCCGGATCTGTTCCCGGTTCCGATCCCGGTCCCGGTCCCGGTCCCGATCCCGGTTCCGGTTCCCGTTCGGGTCCCGGTCCCGGTCCCGGTTCCGGCTCGGGTTCCGGTTCCGGTTCGGGTTCCGGTCACGGTCCGGGTTCCACTGTGGCTCTGGTACTGGTTCCGGTCCTGTTGGTCTTGGTTCTAC
>OMNW01028522.1:0-15000 GCA_900303245.1 Selene dorsalis
AAGCATTTAAAAATGTTGTCTTACCCACCTAGACTACTTGTACACTGTGACTTTCATTTCCCAAACACACAGCATAATCTCAGCTTGTGTTTTTAAGGCGTGTCCTTGTATGCACTGTAAAACCCTAACACAGGGGTGTGCAGATGTTTGAGGACCTCTCCCTGTAACGTAGCTAGGTCAGCTTTGCGCAGTGACAGTATCGTAGCCTATGAGGTTTACCCGAGGCGCGATTATTGCTAGTTGAAAACTTTACCCAATACCCCGCCTGGACGACTTGAAATATAGTCGGCTATGGCAATTTTTGACGGTCTCTAAGGAGACCTGTTTTTGTGTTGAAAATGAATATTTTGAGGACAGAAATATAGTCGGCTATGGCAATTTTTGACGGTCTCTAAGGAGACCTGTTTTTGTGTTGAAAATGAATATTTTGAGGACAGAACAGTTATAATTACAAACCACACAAACTACCTAAAGTGAGCAAGAATCACAACAGGCACAACAGAGCTGTAATCATTGTTGTTCATGCAGGTAATTGTCATAATGTTTGTTTACTGGTTGGTTACAGATAAATCGCAGCAAACATATTTGTCTTATCTTGACAGGTCCTAAAGTTCAAAATGTCAGCATCTGATAATAGATGCTTACACTAAAACTGTCCTTTATATTTTATACGATTCATCTAAATAGATTTGTGGACTACTTCTGACTCAAACACATGAAGTGATAACTGAACGAGTTCATGTAGTTGAGTCAAAAGTAGTTTACAATATTTCTCTCTAAACTAGTAAAGTAACATGAAATTGAACTTCTCAAAAACACATCTTTGCGCAGTGGCAGTATCGTAGCCTATGAGGTTTACCCGAGGCGCGATTATTGCTAGTTGAAAACTTTACCCAATACCCCGCCTGGACGACTTGAAACATAGTCGGCTATGGCAATTTTTGACGGTCTCTAAGGAGACTGATTTTGTGTTGAAAATAAAAGGTTTGAGGGCAGAATGCTTATGACTATGAAACACACAAGCTACCTAAAGCCAGCAAGAATCATGACAGGCACAACAGAGCTGTACTCTTTGGTAATGCAGGTAATTGTCATGATAGTTCTTTACTGGTTGGTTACAGATAAAACGTAGCAAATGTACTATTATTTGACTTTCATTTCCCAAACACCAAGCATAATCTCAGCTTGTTTTCTTTTTTACAGTGTATTTCAGATTAGTTTCTAATGAGATATCATTGGTTTATTCAGAAGCATGTGGACATGCATTCCTTTAACCAGGCACTTTGTATGTCTATAATTTAGCATAATCTACAACAACTTTCAAAAAAAGGATGACAGGCCCATGGAGGTCTGCTGTCTCATACTTCTCAATGCTGGTATTAAGAAATGCATTCTATCATATTAGAGAAGCCTTGCCTTTTAAAAATAAAAATAGTGACTTCGGCCTTATGTGAGAAATAGATTGTACACAACTGTACATTGTACACAGCAAACAAGACAGGTCACACACACACACACAGGGAATTTTAGGAATAGCCCCTGAAAAGGCAAAATTGTGGAGTGTGTGATAAAAAGTTAAGAGATCATCTTTTTCAGATGTCAAAATATCTCTATCTAAAGTGTGTGGGCGTGATGCCTCAGAATATCACATAATAACATAATAGTTTGACCAACAGGAAGTGTAGCTCCATCAGGTATCAGTCTCTGTACTGGAGACACTGGTACAGTTGTCTCTTTTTAATTTTATAGTAATTTCAATTTTTGATGTTAAACATGTAGTTTTTTTTTTTCTTTTTGGCTTGTATTTTCTTTTATTTTATGTCTGCTCTTGTGCGGTTTGTCTTGCCTATGCCCCTAGAGTCTGAAATAAAGATACATATATATCAGCTGCCAAACCGAATCAGCTGGGAAACTGAAGCCGTATTTCAAAACATCTCTCCGAATGGGTTTGCGAATAAATGAAACACCCTGTGCTGCTCTGAGCTGCTTGGCGAGTAATTGACTCAGTCTGTGGGTGTAATGTGTCTGCTACACGAGCACATGGCTTTGTCCTTAGGCTCTTAAGTCCACGTGGTGACAGACACTGTACGTGTGTTTTCTCTCTAACAGTAATCATGGTCACGGTGTGCTCTGCTGTCTCTGTGAAAAGCGACGGAGACATGGTTTCAGTCCCAGCGGAGAGACGACCGCACCGTGTCTGTAGTCTGACTGAGTGCACGGACCATTACACTGAGACGGACAAGACACGACGTCACTTCCGGCTGCAGTTTCGTTGATTTGATTTATTGACTTATTTAACGTAAAAGTTAACGTAAATGTTTGATGTTTTGATTATTATCGTGACCTTTACGCATCAATCACACGGCTCCTCTTAAAAGTTATACCTTATTGTGTTACATATGACGAACGTACGGCAACAGTTTTGGATTAAATTTACACTCGTATTCTTTTTGAATTGTTCCCATTTGTGGATATATATATATTTATAAATCTTTCGCAATAGCCCCCGTTACTTCTGAAGTGATGTCAGCTGGTTCATATGGATCGACATGATGATATATTACAACGTCGTGGAAGTGAAACCTGGTTCGTGGATGAAACCATGACAGAGAGATGTGCCGGCTGGAGACACCCCCTCGCTTTTGTAATGTTTACGTCAGCTTTGCGCAGTGGCAGTATCGTAGCCTATGAGGTTTATCCGAGGCGCGATTATTGCTAGTTGAAAACTTTACCCAATACCCCGCCTGGACGACTTGAAATATAGTCGGCTATGGCAATTTTTGACGGTCTCTAAGGAGACTGATTTCACTGTCAAATGGCATACATACTTGAATGATCTCTGATTCGAGACATAATAGAATTGTGACTATGTTGCCAATTTGTGTGAAGGGTTGTACCAGCAGCTCTTAAATACATTACTTCATCATTCAGTCAACAGACTGAGTAATCTGACATGCGTACATACAGTCCTCTTGAAAGGAGCATGTATATTGCTTGTTTGGTAATGTGTCTGTTAATCTTCTGCAGGTAAATGTAACCAGAGACAGAAGGACTTTGATGTAACATCTATATAATAAAGTGAGTGACAGCATTTCCCTTTGGTGTAAGAATTGTATGTAACAATATTATAAATATATATTATACTTTGTTTTCCAATGACTGTTTTTTTTTACTGTTATTTGACAGGTTTAGCCACTGGTCAGTTATTGATAATTCTGGTAATTTATTAAGACAATGTTGTTCTCATTTCTCTTGGCACACAGAGAACAACTTTAGTCAGTATACGAGGTACATACATTAAAGGAATAACAGTGAGCCAAAAATATATTTTTACTCACTTCATGCAATAAGACCTTCAGAGGATTGTCATCCATAGTCGGCCAGCCATGGTGTAATGACCTGATAAGGACATTAGATGGCACTCTGAAACAGACAATAGGGATAGTGAATGTAAGGAGGAAATACACGTGAAGCAAAGAAACATAGTTTCTGTTTCTGATCCATGTGTCTTGTAGCCAAGTGTGAATTTTAGCTATAGTTTAAAGATCAAAACAGTCTGGTTTTGGTACTGGTAAGCTGGACTTCCCTTAGTTTGGAATTTGATGATTTCTTGAATTACTAAAGAATTTGTGGACAGTCTCCTGCTGTGACTGATCTTGAACTGAAAGTAACATTTATGCTGTCACGTCTCCCTTCCCTCTTAAGAACCATGATTGCAGCGATCTCTTGTAAGAAGAAAGGTGGGTTTCAGACAGTCATGGGGTGGAGGCTTTAATCAAGTCCGACTTCTCATTAGGAAAATGAGCTTATAGCCTCTCACTGCCCTGTGTGCTCCATGTAAACACACCACATTTTCTCATGTCCTCATGCTCTCTATAGATGACAGACATTTGGTTGACATTTTATTTACTTGAAAACTGTGACTCGTCTTCACAAATGAGTTGATATTAATCTCTAGGAAACTGTAGTGAAGGTCAGGGTTAATCACCAAGCCTGAGGGAATAGTTTTTGGAACAAATTTCATGGATTACTGTCTAAAATTGCATCACAATACAAGCCACTAAATTATTCCACCTCAATAATGCATTGTGATCACAGTTATATACTTCTGAGACACTGTACTGTCATAACCAGTGTCAGTAGGCTTTATGTAAAACTTGTTTTAGGGTGTATGTTTTCATTTAAAAACCATACAAGCACGTCTTTTGTTTGGATATGTTTCTGAGCAACCATACATTTAGCCAAAATAATATGAAAGGAGTCTGGGTTCTAGTCAAATAGCTATTATTAATCAGAGGTTAAAATATTTCATGACTGGATTAATATTATTCAGCTGCTTGTTAGGTACCACTCTCTGACTCTGGTCGTCAGGAAACATATAGGTAAATAAAACTAATCAAATGGATCATGTTTTCAGACAAATGGATGATATGGTAGTCTTAACTGAATGTAGACCTGAGGCTTTGAAGAGTTATTCATATTTACATCAATGACTCAAGACGGCTTTTATGTTCGATCTTCATCCAGTGTGACCCACAATGCACCTGCTCTTACTGTCCGTTGTCAGGTAGTCTGCTGAGCATTTATCCGTCTGCGTCAAATGGATTTCCAGGGTTGATGCTGTCAGTGTTGATCCTCCTGACCTGGATGTGACCCAGAGTTTTCTACATATTAGCTTGTAGTCAATGGCACTCAGATAAATGAAGTGAGATAAGCAGGTCTTTTCATTTTGTCCTTCGTATCGTACTTTATGACTCTCCAACTCTCACTTTTCAAATTTCACTGACACTTCTGTGTCTGTCAGAAATGAGATGGCAAGATACAGCTTTGTTCTATGTAAGCGATGACTGGAGACCTGCCAAACATAAACAAATAAATTGCACAGCATCACAATTACTAGTTCCTAGGTAACCATGTGACAGTGCCGACAATTGCCATGGAAACCGGCACATGCCCGCTTTCTCTCTCTTTCTCTCTGTAGAAATGTGTGAGAATATTCCCCTTCCTGTGAATTGCTTTTACTTTCCAGGTTTGACAGCTGTGGAGGAAGACACCATCACGTCATAGAAAGTATTCCCCCCTTAAACCCTGTACAAGATGTAGAATCAATTCAGACAGGCTTATATACCAATAGCTATATATAGTCACTGCTAGAGCTGACAACACACTGGAACATTATCAGTACTTTTGGATATTCCCAAACCATTACCTGCCCTTCTTTCATGTGATCAAAGTATCAGCAGATCTTACAAAGACAGATTTTTAGTTTGCCCACTGTCAAAGGCCTCAGAAGGAATTAAATGTAACATTTTTCAAATGCCTTATTTTTTTTGCCTGCTAACAGTGTTTTTTGTACTGTAGGTAAAAGTGGCTGTAAAATCTTCATGATTACTGTTACATCCCGCTGTCATGTAAAATTCATGTGTGGGCCTATGCTCTCCCTCTCTCTCTTTCTCTCCCCATGCATTTATATCAGATTACTGCATGTCATTAACTTTGTTTTCTCTCTCCTGTACTTTGAGCTTTTCCTCCCTCTCTCTCTCTCTCTCTCTCTCTCTCTGTTCTCACTCTGCAGGTATCTCTTGTTGTGGAGCTGTAGGATCCAGATCCGTCTCTCCTACTCAGCGCTCATTATCATCATTATTGTTATTAACCGGTACTGCTATCATTGCAGCTGTTATTGTTTTTAACCTCACACCAACATGTACCACTGCTGTTATTATCATTATAACAATCAGCTGTTCCTGTGTCTTTCATTTCCCTCATCCCAACCGGTCGAGGCTTTGCCACCAAATGTTTGCTCATTGTGGAAGCTATTTCTCTTTATGCTAATACTTTAGGTCCTGACTGTATTGTGTAAAGTACTTGAGATAGTGTATGTTATGATTAGGTGCTATGTAAAAAATTAATTCAATAAATCAGTTATTTTGAAGTTGATGAATCTATACATCCATTGATCCAATTCATGTTGTGATGATTATGCAGTTGAATCATATCATATGATAACTGATAAATGTAATAAATATCACCTAAGTAGAGTTATTTATTGTCTGCACAGTTGTCAGATATTATTTGTACTTCACACACAGCATGGCTACGAAACAGGTAGTTAACTGCACTCTGCTTCAATACATGAATTTAGTGAATCTTGTAGAAAGACTGGTAATATAAACGCTGTAATTAGCATGAACTACATTACAAATTAAGATGTTTCTTCAACAGCAAACAAAAACTAGTTTCATCATTTTCTTCAGATCTTTTGTTCAACAAGTTAATTTGCAATCTGCTTTGCAGCAGGTCTTTTGTTTTGTTCCTCTTTGTCACAAATCCAGTTCCAACTCCATGCTCCAAATGGAAAACCAGGCCTCTCTTCAAAGAGTGAGACATCACAGCCTATTCTATTAAAGCAGGTGCAAATTTAAAAGAGATGCTTTGATTTGTGGCCAATTATGGACATCCTCGTTACATCACCTTTATGGGAGCACTCTTGCTCATTCCTCGGAGCTGATCAGAAGAATTAGCCCATTATTCCTGGTAGATAAGCAGAAATGTAGAGATCACACAAATGAACAGAAACCTCAGAAGTTTTTCAACATACTCAATTAAACTTGCTCCAATCCTCTAATGCCATCTCCTGCTTAATCACTGCGTGCTGTAGAAGGGGTTGCCCCCAATTAGCTGCCTCCTGTGACACCCTGACACCGAGCCGCATCAGGATTGCATTTCAGCTTCAATTACTTTGAAAGCCCTTCAGGCAGGGGTGATTGGTCCTCTCCATTTATTCATCTGTCTTTGCCCAGTTTTCTCTTCTTTTGATTGGGAGGGTTAGGGAGTGTCTGCCATGTTTGGGAGTAAAAGAGTCATAAACTGTAACAATTATACTGATGAAAAGCTACAGTTTATCAGAGACACCATGGCTGTGACTATTGTAAGTTGACAATTTAAATCCTAATATTTGATCGATTGGTTGTCAACAAGAAGTCAATTTCAATTTCAGTTACCAGCAAGTACATTTCCCGTTGTCATGATTAGAGGTAAAAATCAAATCAATCTTTAAGCTGGTTGACTAAAAATTAACTGGGATTTTTGCAGCCTGGTACACAAGCTACACTTCTCTTTTTTCTGTGGATAAGTCTGATCTTTCCCTTGGTAGAGTGAATTAAGAATATAACAAGCTTGAAAACATTTTATGTTGCTACATTATGGACCATTGTATGCACTTTAGTTTTGAACCACTGTTCGTGGCTCAGTCCCCAGATGACACATTTTTCAGTTTTTATTCTTTTAAAATGGGCTAATCCTTTTAATTAGTTCTGCAGACTGGCAATGGATATTCAGACAGAATAATAGTGATGTATTGGGAATGTCCATAACAAAACTGCTCTGTCTTACAGTGTTACAAGGCATCGTATGAGCAGTGAAGCTTGTTTGAAAGTGGTGCAATAATGGAGGGGATGATAGTTTTATCTGCTGTCAGTGTAAAGTGTGTGTGTGTGTGTGCATGTTTGTTTGAATACATGGCAGTGTATTGGCTGTCAGAAAAGGGAACCCCAGTTTCTTCAGACAATTAGAAGCAGAGCCCTGGTAGCCCCCAGTAGCCCGCGGCTCTCTGAAATAGCTTTTTAAAAGGTAGTCTCCCCTGTTTCCTCAGGATCCAGGTGCTTTTAATTGGATTTCTTTGACAAGATTATTGCTTGCTCCCAGGCCAAACTTGGATGGAGTGTGGTTTTAACACGTGTTCCTATATAGCTGCTTTAATCATGAGTGAACTTCTAAACAAAGAACCCCCTTTCTCCTTCATGTCATACCACAGCTTTGGAGAAATTAAAGACCTTGCACTTCTGAATATTTCCAGAGCCACCTTGCACGACCATCTTCATCAGGACGTGAATGAAAATCCCCAACAGACAGTGTAAAACCATTAATTCCAGGGACCCAGCCCCTCCACGTTACGCTGACCTTCTTAAATGAAACTGACTTTAGGAAGAGCTGAAGGCAGTCAGTTAAGTCAACCAGCCCTGTAATCCCTTTGCAAAAGTCTTTTAAAATCCCATTATAACAGCACAGCAGGTCTAAGCTTGGTCAAAGTAATTAGTCAGAGGAAATTATTTTTTTGTCTAACGGGCACATGGATTGATAAAGACAAAGAATAAGATGTTATCATCCCAATTTGAATCTCTTATTGTTCAGTAAAATTTGAATTAATTATGCTGGGCTATACTTAAAGAGAAGAGGCTCCCACAGGGAAAACTAATATGTAGGTTATTGTCCACACTTGCAAGACAACTAATGGCCCATTTAAAAAAAAAAAAAAAGAAGAAGAAGAAGAAAAAAGATCTGTGTTTTGTAGTTCAAAGGAAAAGGTACTATATCGTGAATATAGCACAGTTTAAAAATGGTGCAATTCCTCTTTAGATGCTTCAGAAAAAGCTATTTGCCATTCGTTGCAGTGAAATCCAAGCAAGTTGTAAAGATCTGACTCGAACCCATCTGAAACAGATAGTTATGTGAAGAATGGTAAATTTGAATTCTTATAAAAGGCCTGTTAAAGTTACAACACTACAAAATGGTCACAGTGAGAGATGAGAACCTGTTGTAAGAGCTCGGTCCTTAAATGGTGTTCTGTCATGGTACTACTGAGAGGCTCTGTAATAACCAAGTGATGGCAGAGTGTGAGGAGACAGACAACTTTTCTTTGGGCTCAGCCGGGAAATTTTAACAAGGTACAGGATTTTGAGGTTGGGACATCAGGTGGGAGTTTATTAAGGCCCTACATCTGACTCCACTGTGTCATGCCCCTCATGCTCTGTCTCATCTGTTCTCGACCTGCCTCTTGTTATAGCCAGCTAAAAATGGATTCTGGTGTGTCTTGCACTGATCTAACACCATATGTTTATACGAACAATTGGGGTGTTGGAACAAACTAAAGTGTGAGGTCATCACCCTGCTGAACTTCAAAAAGGTGAAAAAGTTGTGAACGGAGACAAATTGAAGTCAAAGGATAATAGTCATCACTACAGTTCATCAATCATCAATATTTAAGGTAAAAAGAAGTTCATAGGCTCTTAAGGACTGGCATGACTTCAGGTTAGTAATAATGGCTGAGTGTTTTCACTGACCTCTTCAAATGATTCCCTTCTGATTCACATGGACTTGACTGGATATGATTTCTGATTTCATTCCGTTGTACTGATTGAGCTCAAGATATTACAATACTCATTTTTAGTTTTCAAATCTCAAAGGAAACTACACATCTGTCTTTAGAACCATGTCTTCAGTGGAGCCGCCTCTCACATATTCTTGTCTCTCACATGACCAAGTCTAATTGTGCAGGAAGTGTGGCCATGCGGGACAATGGGGTCACAGATTCACTCATCCACAGGAGACTGTAAAAGTCAAATATGAAAATGTGGATGGTACACATTTATGATTTACTCTTTTTTTCTAATACCATCATTAGTTACTGCTAATTGGCAGATGTTAACATGGTGACATGCTAAACTAAGGAGGTGAACCTTGTACCTGCTAAACAAAAGCATGTTTGTGTTTTCACATTTAACACATTAGTGTTTAGCTCTGAAAGTCGAGCCTCACAGAGCTGCTACTGAGGCTGTGGATTCTCAATATGAGAAGAAAACAGGTAACACACACTCATGCTGTGTTATTTGATTTGACTTTTCCCACTGAACACAAAGCTCTTATTTAAGGATATCTCAATATAGTTAAACTGGTTTGGTAGTGTTAATGATGCAGTTGATGAGAAAGCCTCTAAAAAATAACAGGGATGCTCGAGAGCCACAGTTACAAAACACTGCTGTGATTTATCAGCACTCCCTTTGTGAAAGACCACTGAGCTGCTAAATATAACAGAACATTTACTTAATAAGCCATCATTCCTAAACAAAATTAACTTCATCAGTGGCATGAGAGGGAGAGCTGAGACTTGGTGTCCTTGCCAAACAGTACAATGCTATTCCTGCCACCACTGCCTGCAGAGAGAGTTTTACACTGCGGGGTGTGTGGTTAACAGACTAGTGATGCCTTGGTCAAGGATGTGCCTGTTTTCTTTCAGAAGCTCAAAAATAGCCAACAATGACAAGTACATGTTCTAATTCTGTGATTTTATTTTTTGACCCCTAAAATATGTGCAGCATGAAAGTGCACTGTTTTTGTCAGTTGACATTTAACTAACTTTGCTATTTTGCAATGACTGTATGAATTGGCCCTTCCAGTCATTACATACGTAGTCATATCTGTTTGTTGTATTTACCTCTGTTTATGTTGAATAAATCCATACCTACCTACCTATACCTACCTACCTACCTACCTACCTACCTACCTACCTATACCTACACCTACCTACCTACAAATGTGGGGATAGCGAGGCATCTGGTAGCAGACTTTGCAGAATCAAATATTTAGTACTGACACAGGCAGTATTTGGTTGTCGGGTTAAAAGTCAGAGATTAGCATTGCAACTGCTACACTACACTACATTTTTTCCTGCTTAGTTCAATTTGTGTTAATCTTGGCACTTAATCCACTTTAACATTTATATGGTATGCATAATTCACATTGAAGCAGAATGTTTTATACGGCAAGACAAGTACACTCCCACTGATGCTGTGCTGGTTGCCCCCATGAAACATAATTAGAGCCACAAGAAGCGCAATTCATCTCTTCCTCTGTGCAAATCAAATTTGGAGGACATAATCATATATACTCCTTTATTGGCAGCTAAATGGGGTTCCTCAGAGTCCAGCAGGTCTTGAGGCTGCCATGTTTATTCTGAGATCACATGATCACATGAACCACAGACAGATAAAAAAAGAGGTATTTGACTGAGGCTACACTGTGGGTTTGTATTTATGTATCTGAAACCTTGACCCAATTTGATCTTTTTTCCCTCTTGATGTTTTCAAGTTGTATTTAAGAAAATGAAATCTTTGTCTCTTAAAATACTTTTTTTGACACAATGATTTCTGCCACTCCACTGCAAGCTGGATTCATCCAGCAGAGGTTAACAGCTGTGACCTGAGTTACATTATTTACACCTTGATTCCTACTCGTCTGTTTGCTGGAAGGCGACACCTCGGGGTTGCACATTAAAAGATGCTGTTTGTGGGTATGTTTTGCTCTTTCAGGCGTGACATCTATGAGAGAGACGGAGAGGGAAAAAGAAAAAAACTGAAAAGAAATGGAGCCTTAACTATATTTGATCCTTTTCTCACTGCAGCTACTAAAAAAAATAGCAGCACATGAAACCCTCAGCTAATAGACACAGTGTGTAACACGTCTTGCCACAAATATCCAGCTCAAGTAGTGAATTCATTGATCTGTTAGTGGACAGAGAAATAGTAATCTATTAATAATAATAATAATAATTAATAATTAATCTATTAACAATACTAATTTCATCATAAATTCATTGCTGTCATTATTTTTCATACAAAAGTGCCCAAAATGGTTCCAGTTCCTCTGTTGTGAGGAGTTGCTGATTTACATTGTTTTTATATGATAATAAATTGAATATTTTAATGTTAGTTGAACAAAACAAGACATTTGATGCCAACACATTGGGAATTATGAAATGTTAATTGGCATTTTAAATTTTATGATTTTTTACAGACCAGAGACTCAATCAAGAGAATCTTTTTGAGCTTGTTAGGGAGCAGCTCTGTCTGTAAAGGAGAGCTCACTTTGAGTTGCATAACATTAGTTAAAAAGAGCCCCCCATAGAATTTGGAAAGTCTCCAACAGGTTTGCCATTTAAGTGTGATGACTGACTCAGCACATCATGATCTTTCTTTTTTGTAAAGAAAGAATCATTGTTGTTGGCGTCAGCTTGATCTGTGGGGGCCGCACACTAGTCAATGAAACCAGCCGCTTTGACATTTGCTGTTCAAAGTTCCAGAGTGTTAACGCCACTAAGTCGGCTCTATCAGAAAGAAGATCCACTGACATTTGAGGAATGTCAGTGCAGGAAACAGCAACCAAGAACAAGGACCTAGGCAGGTTTATTACTGGATTTCTGTCCTAACCTTCAACCTCTACCTGAATGAGTGGCTAATACTTCCCAAAGAGCAGGATCATCTGTCTCTGCATCCAGGTCTGGTAGGTTGCAAACACCCACACACGGACCTGGGAGTGATGAAGCGTCAGAACATGGTCAACATCCATGACAAATCTCATGTCAGACAGGTTCTCATTCGACCTGTTAAACACAGAGAGAGGGAAGCCTCCACCATTTAAGATACAAACATCTGTACAGGAGCCAAAAACCAGACACAGAGAGAAGGACCAGAGCACTGGACAGTTTTTCTTGGCTATTATTGACGCCAGGAAGTGAAAACTGACATTAGCAGACATTTGTTTACAGTACTAACTTGTCCAATTGCATACTGTTTATGAACAGCTCCACCAGAGTCCACCAACCCAGCTCAACACTTCTGTAACAAGGCTAGTGTTGACAGGAAGGCCATGCAGCTGGTAATAGTTTGTACAGTAAGAGATGAGAACTGAAGCAGCAACACCATCTGGCCACACTCGTGTCTGCACTGTATATTACTGATGATGTATTTGGTAGAAATCTATTCTAGAAGAAGCTGTTCCCTCTGTTTTCTCTGGTGGACGTGTTTGCTCCATCAGCCCATTCCTGTTATGAAGTTTGAAAACTAATTACACGTTAATTGCTCAGCTTTCAATTAAACAGTGAAGAAGCTTCACAGGAGGATCCCATTTCCTGAGAGTGACAGCCCCAGTTGAGCTAAATCATCTAGATCAATGACAGGCAAGAATCCTAAGCTTTCAAGTCACTGACAGGAGAAGGTACTGGAGATAAAGCCCAATTCACATTCTCTAATTGAACATCTTGTTCTCTGCTTATACACTGAGCAGATTAGCATTCTGGCTCATTTATAGTCTCTTTTAACACCCAAGCATGCCATTGAATTTGGGTGACAAAGCTGACTAAGGTGCATACTAAACAACTGTGTCCTGTGGCCCTTGGTAAGCTACTGTTTATGTGCCCTTTAGCGGTGCTTCTTTTAGTTTCCTCTTTCACTTTCATAAAATGTGGGTTAAATACCAAATGTAAAAACAGAAATGCTCTTTTATAAAAGAAAAAACAGTGAGTGAAAGTCCACAAGTATCAGCAGTAGTGTTAACAGTAAAGTAGTTCTTTTGAGGAACTGTCCAGTTTAGAACACGGGACAATGTTAGATTATAATTATTAATGCAATAATGTGCCCATCACTTTTAAGTCGCTGCTAGTGAAGGTGCTGCTAATTACTTTATACACTACTGGCAGGGAAGACTCTGAGTTCACCTTATAATATAATCTTACCTAATAACAAAATGTATTATTTATCTGAATCTACACCAGTCCCTTGAGTTATTATTATTATTAAATGCAGTGGAGTAAAAAATGTCATATTTGCCTCTGAATGAAAGTGGCAGACGATGACTCTCTGTCCATCACTGCTCAGTGGCCAACAACAAAGTAGTGTGTTTGTGTAAATGTGTGTATTAGCAGTTGTGAAGCAAAACATTGATTAAAAGAGAACTCATGCTCACCATACACTCCTCAAATACACGGCAATAATCTGATTGTAGCTGTTTCAGCTAGTTACATGTTGTGAACACCTGCATGATATTTTACTCCTCTGACAACAGCAAATTTCAGTATCAGACACACCGTTGAATTGTTTACGTCATTCCAGCTTGAGGAGCATTTGCAGCTGCCTGTTACACTGCTGCACCCATTCTGTTGTTTTACTGTATAAATAAGACTGGCGGCAGAGAAGCTTAAGAGAAAATCAGTCAACATCCCAAACAGCTTTGAGCTATGGAAGAGCAATTTAACCAGAAGGAAATGAATTGTTTGCTATCACACTAATGTGTATCTTCATTGAAGGAGCGTTTTAAATGTCAGCGTGAGCACAAGCACAGAGAAATGTCCACATGGCACCCTGATAAGAGAACAGAACCCAGCAGACTGTTTAGCCTCAGCTCTAATATCCGATGTGGAAGAGAAGCAGAAACAGGAGGACTGGCTGTTGTGTTGATTGAGTTGTCGGTTCCTATTTGAACGCCTCCTCTAAATAGCAACCAGACACCTGATTATAGAAAGACTATGAAGAAGTGAAGAAAGTTGCTTCCGCACAATCTGGATTCCAGTCAAACACAGATCCGTGCTGCGACAGCCGTGTTAGAGTCAGTGGGTGCGATAAATGGCCTCCTGCAGAGACAGATTGCTAACTGTTAAATTTAGAGCACATCACCACCTCCCTGTCGGACGGCTGAAAGGATCACCCAAGTATGTTGTAATGTGTGATCACCTATACTGTCCAAGACCCACAGCAGCAATTTCTACCTCTGGCTGCAGGAACTTGTACAGGAAATGTTATCAGACTGCTCTGTGACTCAGGACTCAGGCAGCAGTCATAGTTTGTGGGCGGCTGCTTAGACCAAGGACTATACTGAACATCACTGACTAATATCTGTGTTATTTGAGGGTAAACTGAATATCTTGGTTGGACTAAACTAGATGTCTGGAGTTGTCAGAATAACCCTTAAGAACCTGGGACAAGCAATTTTCACCAATTTCTAAGGTATCATAGATGAAACAATAATCAGTGATTAGAATAAACCTAATGAACATGTACCACATAGAGAAGGTGGACAGGGCAATTGAAACCAAAGGTCATTTACTGACTGTTTCTGGTCCTGACTCTTACTGGATTTTGGAGGCTGATACTGACAATAAAGACGTAGAAAATCAGATCACTGAACCACCAGTGATTTTCTTTCTTGATCGGTCGTTTAAAACTTGAAAACTTGATATTTTCAGCTTGCTTAATTAATTGACTAATCGCAGCAACTCATTTTTTTATGTAAAGTTTTGATCAGAATCTTTTAAATGAATTTTTGGCACTACAGATATTGATGAATCTGCAATAAGCTATCATAGGCTAATATTTTGGTCTAGCTCTGAATGCT
>OMNW01028524.1:12095-27502 GCA_900303245.1 Selene dorsalis
TTTTTTTTTTTTTTTTTTTGCAGCATGATCAGCTCCACCACCTCCACCTGAAGACAGCTGCTCAGTGTCTAGACAGGTGGATGCCTCTGCGGTTTCAGGCTAGGGGATCGCCTCCCTGTCACAGCCATCGCTCCTCATCGTCCAACAGGAGATGTCCTTCACCGGTTTTTCCACTGTTCATCATCTGTCATCATGACCAAGGGGAAGGAGAAACATAATTACAGGACAGAGGCAGCCATAACTCACTCCACAAACTTAACACTAATAACAACTGTAGCCAACAGCAGTAACTGACAGGCTGACATTGTTCAACAATTACACCAAATGACTGTAAACAATCCTTTGTAAAAACTGCTGTGGTCCACCTGTTGCCCTGTGGCGACAGGAAAAAGAAAAGATACTCTAAAATAATGAACCAAAGATTAGCATGGGAAACGGATTTAATGATGATTTATTACCGTTGAGAATATCTGTTACTTACTGTACTGTTGTTGCCCTGTATTTTCCTATCACACAAGCTCTCCTTGGCCAGTGGATCAGAATACACACACATATTGCCTGCAAGTTCACCACACTTACTGCAAGGAATCACAGGAAAACTGTTGGGTGTCTGCTGTGTGCATACTCATTAAGCTATTGCTGCTCAGCTATCATCACACTTACATGTGCAAAATGTTGATGAAAGATACACTGACATATACACACAGGAGCAGAGGCAACAGGATGCTTGCACAGTATTTAACAGTCTCCTGGGCTTTAGTGAGCTCGTGCGTTTTATTGGCTCTCAGATTGTACTGCAGCATTGTAAGTGTGACCTCAGCACCTGAGGTGTTTTAGTTCTCTGTGTTATTCTATCTGGTTCCTGGAGAGGACTGTAATTAGGACTGCACTGATAGCACGGTCATTACTATAGACAGACACACTGCTGCACTGTAACTCTAACAGTATATTCACTCTCAGGCACACATTTATTCTCTTTTATACTCACATTGGCCTCATACATCAAGAGGGAGACTTGATGTATGAGGCCAAAACAGTGGCCACTGTGGCCACAAGTGACAATTACAGAATAATGGCGCATTAAACCATTTAAATGCTTGGCTGTGGCATGATGCAGTGTAGAGTAACAGAGCCACAAAGTCAGTAAATAGATTGAGTAATGTTAATTATTCAGTGATATCTGTCTAAATTTGCTAAAACTGTTGAAACCTCAGACCAAGTGAAATGCTGGTGCCAAAACCCGCATCAGGAGCTGAAAATGTGGACTACTTCACTGGATCAAACCACCTTTCTTTCCCACTAAAACACTCACCACATGTTTTTTGTCTCACACACACACAATCCACAGGATCTCATACTCCCACACAAAAATAATCATGTGCTCACTCATTCTATTCTAGCGCCTAAAGCCATCATTCAGCATTTTCACACACTCAGCTGGTGTCTCACAGACATTTCTATTGTATTTCACATACACGCACACATGTAATTTCACTCTTTTATTCTAAACATCATCAACACTATTTTCCACACACAGCGCTATTCTGCGTGACATATAGTGCAATAAAGAGTAAAATAGTGTATGTAGATAAATAAGATGGTATTTGTGGGGGGGGGGTAAGGTGGTGTATGTGTGTGATTATAATGGTATGTGTAAAGGAAAGAGTGATTCATGGTCCAAATAGCCTCTTAGACAGAACAATCAGATGAAGTTATGTGCATAGTCACACACATTTAATGGCAAAACCATGTTAACCTAGTGGGTGAAAAGTCAACACATACACACAAGTGAAGACACAAACATGCTGGTACACTGACCCAATACGTTTTATACACAGTGCTGATGCCAGCTCAAGACACGTCTCTCGTGAGATCATCTCCTCAGGGGCTGAAGAATGCGCAGTGAAGTAAGTTGTATATATCCAAATTTATAAGCTTCACTTCAGTAATATACTGTAGTTTGCTTAAGTTATGAATGGGCTGTTTTCATGACCCCGAACCCTGTTTGTATTAACACGAGCTGAGTGTCAAGTCACTATTACATTAGCACAACATGTGAATGTGTGTGTTGCAGGGGGCTTGTTGACCTTGGATCCCAGGATCGTCCTCCCACCTCTTGCCTGCAGTCGTCACTGACACCTCACAGGTCCTGACTATTGTTTTTACTCCCATGATCTTGTTTTTACATTCCAGTCAGCCATCAGCAGCCTACAAGCGAGGAAGCAAACACAAACACAAGCCCACACAGACTGACAAACACACACAAAATCACTAATCCCTCAGACTGCGCAATATAAACATGTAGTTTGGTATCTCTATCGACAACATGTCTTGCCTAGAGGTCCATTTAGATAAGCTTGTTTTATTGGAGAATGTAATGTCAACATCTTGTCTTGAGTCTGAGTCGGATGTTTACCTGTCAGTTTTACCCTTGTGCCCAGAAAAGGTATTTCAATATGTTTACCTCTGGCTTGTTTTACAGGTGACAAGAAGAAGACTGACTGAATCCTCAACAAAGAGAAGCTGCGGGTAGCAAAGGTCACCCTATCCTAAAACATTCAGCTTGACGCTAAAGTAAACACACCGCACATTATGGCGCCACGTCTTATCAGGTAACCTTCCATTGTTTTGTGCTTTTGTCACACCTCCTCAGCCTCAGAGAGACAATAATATGACCTCTAAGGTGGTAAATAGTGGCTTATTAATGTGTCTTCTGCTCCATTAGCTCTGTGTTATGAACGGCTGAGCTGCAGACAGGAGCTCTTCAAGAAAAACATTTGCATTTCGACAAACTTTGCACATATTTAAATCATCTGTCCCCTGAGGAAATGCTCGGCTCTGAGCAAACAGATGTTTAGTCATTTTCTTGAAAAGCTGACATGAAACAAGATTTTTTTGTGCATTTTATTTCTACAAACTTGTAACAGACACATTTCCGTCTGTCTGTATATCATCTATCTCATTCATGTTCATGCAGCAACTGACTGAAATGTTGCTCGTCATGTAATGTTCAAAAATAGCTCATAGTCAAGCCTCAGATGACCAGCACAGTATGTACAGTACAGTGCGGTGCACTACCTGACAGAGCCTTGATTTGTAGTGATGCTATCCTCATCAGATAGCAAAATGACACTGTCCTCATCAGATAGTATGTGTACTAGCTACGTGTGCGTATGTGCTGGACTGATAAATTAGGTATGCATTTGCTGTTCTGTATGTGAGGAACTACACGACTACACCACCCCACCCACCCACACACACACACACGGCAAGGCCTCCACATTTGGCAGCGATTGTGACCCCACTATCCTCTGTTCTTTGAGGATCAGTTTTCTGAGGTGATCTATGGGCTCACTCACTGAGCCAACAGGACTTGGCACATCCTAATCCCTGAAGAGCAGACAGAGGAGACAGGGGAAGCAAAAATACTCATCTCACCAGGAACATGCAAACTAATGCTTTTCACAGACTCATATCAGGACACAATGTGCCCACTCGCAGTCCTGATGACTGCAGCCAGTGCATTCACTGTCATTACTGTGGGAGATTTAGAAATATGCATAGCAGTGAGGCAGAGGGGAGCAGGCCTGAACTTGAGCATACTAAAGAGCCCATTAATCCTTTTTAATTCTATTAAGAATTGGACTACAGCTGGATAAGAGGCCAGCAGAGTTCCAGAGACTACATCTATAATGCCTTGGAGACCCACGGTGAAAAGCTCTTAGTTAACAAAAATTCATATGCAAGGAAATTTCTTTTGCCCTCCACAGCTGAATCAATTTACAGGCTTAAGCAGCTTTCAGTTGGTAGTAAACACAGATAGGGTGATTGAGGTGAAGGCTGTGTAAAGAAGTATATTTTAAGTATATTTTATCTCTCATCATCAAAATGGCTAGTTCATTCCTTTGAACTGGGTCAGAGTTTGTCTCTAATGGAATTTGGTAAAGCTGGGAATGTCTTTATGATGTTATCAATCAAAAAACACGTAATGATATATGTGTGCTTTCCTCACACATGAAGCGATATGCAGGTGAGCTACGTGCCATCTGCAGCGCAATTATCTACGTGTTGATTTGGATCAGGACTCCCTCGCATCCGCTGGGCTATTTTTACACCTGTCCAATTGTAATGGAAATCATAATCTTATCAAGGAATTCCCTGAAGTTAAATATGAGGAAGACGGTGAAAGTGGCTTTAGTTTTCTCTCACAGTGAAGCGTGTAGACAGTAATGACTTTCACCTGTTGAGATAAGGGTTCAAATGCCCCCCACCCCATTCTAAATGACCACAGAGTGAGGCTACTGTTCCTACTGTGTGCACAGTCACAGCAGTGTAAATATTGAGGCCCTTGCGCCTGGACCTCAGTAATCTGAGCACACACAATCTGCCTCTGCTTGTCGACCCTGATTCATTTTCATTAAGGGTTAAAGGGTTAGTGAGGAGGACGACAGTCACAGTGTAAACGAGATGTCATGTTTGACAGGGTGTTTGAGCTCTGCTCAGTGGAGCAGCCTGGCTCTCGCTCAGCTCAGTCACACGCACCTAAACATTAGACAACAACAAGAAGTGGGGCAGACACAGATAGACAAGAACCTGTCACACAAGCACAGGCATATACGTTGCTCTGGAATGAGATGTGTCTCCCTAGTTACAGTATTATGAAACAAAACAGGCCTGAAAACCACAATCACATTCCTTCCCACCCTGACGCCCCACGCCCATCACCCTCACTCTCCCCGATCTACCGCCCCATCTGTTCTGCCAACTGCTCCATTACTCCTTCCCTTCATTACTGGACCACTTTTCCTGCTTGTCTGTCTCCCTTACCTCAGCATTATGAACACACCCATTACTGCAGCTCCCTTTCCCCCCCTCTCTCTTTTGCCTTCTGTGTCTGCTGGGGCTGCTTTTTATTCTCCTCCCTCACCCTGGAAGTAGATTGCAGAGAGGGGAAAAAAAAATGAAAGAAAATGCCTCAGACGGCCCAACCTGTATCTTTCTAAGCATCTCCATGGTAGCATGACCCCTTGAAACAGCCCATCATGCTCCACTGCATTTGAAAGGGACTGAGAGCAGGGAAGGGGCAAAGCGAGGAAGGGTGCCAAGGCAAGAAAAAGGGAGCGAGAGAGAGAGAGAGAGAGAGAGAGAGAGAGTTGTAGTAATGAAAGAAATGAGGAACGCACTGGAGTGGAAGCTTCCAAACACAACAAGAGGTTAAATCACTTATCATTTCAGTGTTTGCACTGTGTTTCAGCTCATACAGAGTCTGGTATCCTGTTTGTAAAGAAAAAAAATGGCTGTACAGTACACTGACTGACTTACTGTGTGTGTCTGAGAGACTGTGGTGTATTGCTTTTCAGTTTGCTGACCCTAAAAATAACAGGCAGAAAAGTTAAAAACATTCAACATTCATTTTATTGGTTTGGTTTTTTGATTACAGTGGTTATTTCTGCCTTTCTGGCATTCACAGACAAAAACAAACATGTAACAATAACTGGGAACACGAAAAATATAGCTTTCTGATAATATCTGTGGCTCAGTCTAGTAGTTACAACAGATACAATTGTGAGTCTCCGTACCTGATCAACACAAATGTAAATACAAACATAAACATGTAAAAACTGTCCAAAACTGGAACTAATACTTTTGAAATTCTGTATTGTTTTATAAAATGACATACCTATTTACATTCAATTTGAATAATTATCATTTCAAAAAAACATAGTGTATGAGTTTGACATTAACAAAAATAAACACTGATTATTTAAACTTGTGATAAAATACATAATATTGATTATAATTAGAAGGTTCCATTATGTACGTTCAAGTGCTATTAATAAAGATGCACAGAAGGGGCCGCTGGGGTCACATGACCACGTCAGCTCTCCTGTCACAGAGTGGCATAAATCAAGGTGCAGCTCAGAAATTGGAGTCCAGGGCAAGAGTCAAAGGTTAAAAAATTCAGTCAAACCTCCACCTCTGAGACACAGTCAAAGTGGTTAGTACAGAAAAACCGGCAGTGAAGGGTACGTGACGTTAACCTGATTCCTCCCCGTCACTGCCTCGGTTACTCACAAAAAAAGAAAGATAACATTGTATAACAGTATAAATACTGTCTTCTTTGCTTACATATACGTTATTGTTTAGTCATAGTGATGTAGGGCAGTCTGATTAGAGCAGTGACACATCGGGCCACTGAAAGGTAAAAACGGTTAGAAGTCGGAGCCAGTGCTTGTTCCTTATCGCTGCCAGTTCTGTAACTTTGCAAAGAGCTGTCTTTACATCTGAGGTCTGATGGTCTCAGTTCACAGCGGTCAGGTTAATGTCTCCCCAAGCTGAGCAGAGGATCAAATAAAAAACACAGAGGAGGCGGGCGTTTTCTCCCCCCTCACCCAAGACCAAAGAGTGAGCTTTCAAAGCGCACCAAATGCACTGACCGAATGCCTCCATCACAGAAGAGAACAAGTTCAGACTGGCAACTATCAACATTAGCAGCTTCTAAAAATCATCTTGAAAAATAGACTTTTTTATTCTTTTTTTCATATATAAAAAAATATTACTATGCAGTTCTTTTCACTGGACGGGTTTGACTCACAGTCATATGTGCTTCTTGTATTTCACGTGTGTTAGTGTGTGAACGTGTTAGGTTACTGTGTGAGCATGTGTTTTGTATGTGTAGGTGTTTAAATGTGTCCCTCTCTTAGAGTAATTCCCTTTCTTAAAAAACTCACTCTTCTTTCTCTCTGCCGCTCACCGGTGCAATCTGACATTCTCCCTGTCTTTCTGCGGTCTGTCCTCTCTTATCATTCGATTCCTGGAATGATTGCACGTGTCTGCTAACAGACGGTTTGCTGGCTGGACAGTGGACTTTCCAGGGACATGCTAGTGGGAGACAGGTCTGGACGGGCGCAGGGCTTAAACATGGAGGAGATGTAGAAGGCCTGCGGGCACAGACACAAAACATGTTGGGAGATATACACAGACCACACACACTGTTAAACAGCCACTATTTATAAACACCTGAGCTTTTAGAGTGGGGAAAATTAAGGTGAGAGCCTATTGTTTTAGCTCACTCAGCCAACAGAGCAGAGGGAAACAAATCCCGTAAAGACAAAGATAACTGTTGTTCAAGACTATTTAGACAACAGTGATTTGCTACATACCACCCAGTATGCGGTGAGTCCTCCTTGGATGAAGCCTGTGAGGACATCAGTGGGGTGGTGACGGTAGTCAGAGATGCGGCTCAGGCCGGTGTAGATGGCAATCATCACTAGGAGGAATTGTACTAGTGGACGCAACAGCCGAGCTCCTCGCCATGACAACCGTGCCTGCAGGTAAAACTGGAAAGAAGGTATAGAAGTACTTAGTACTTATATATAGTATAGTACTACAATTATATTGCTACTGACTTTATCATCTCCACAGACAACTGAATATTGAGTAGAGGCCTTTATATAAAACATAGACATTCAGTGAGTCTTCCACCCAAGGAGCGAGGGCTTGGCATGAGTCCATTAATGTTATCTAAACCTAATTTCCTCCTTTTGTTCATCCTCGTCTCCTGCATCGGTGCCATAGTGCAGAATGTTTGTGTCCGTAAAAACGGGGTCACAAGGTAAGCGTGGTGCAGATGCAGCGCTCACTTTACGAGGTGGCTGGAGGTCTGTCTGGACCCGCCAACAAACCACTGGGGAGCTCGTGGCCTACATTCCTGCACTCAGGTCGACCCTCGCCAGGTCTTTCTTTTCCTTCCTTATCCCGAATGAGAGCAGGTGTCACTGTTCCTGCCTTACACTCAAGCAGCTGGCCACGGTGCGGGTGGCATGTAGCTACAGGTTTTGACGCATTCTCTCCAGGTTGTCTACAGTCTGCTGAAACACTTGCTAGGCACCAAACATGCGTGCAAGGCTGTGTGTTATGTGTGGAGAAACAGTAGAGCGTGATGTGGAGAGGAGAAAAAAATGGCAGCAACAAACACTGAGGCCCTCGTTTTTCTCAGAGCACTTCTTCCCTTCAGTTCTATACCCTTTCATTTCTCATACTCAGTCTCCCCCCACTCATCCTTGTCTGTCTGTTTTTGTTAAGAGAGGGGCTGCTTTTCATGTATACGTCTATAGTGAACAAGTGCAAATAGGAGAGGTGCCATCTTCACTTCCATTTAGCTAGGGGGACTAAAATTTTCACCTAAAAGTAACGAAAGGGTTAATGAGGGAAAATACCTGAGAAAACCAAACATTTTATGGAACATAATGCGCTTTTGTCTCTTTCTAACTGTCATTTTTCTCCCACAATACATCCATGACTACCGGGCAGTGTGTGAGAGAGAGAAAGAGAAAGAGAGAGAGAAAGATGAAGAGGTGGGGGAGGCTGGGGAGGGGAGGAGGAGTTTAGAGGGTGTCTATTGCTGAAAGAAGCCTGTCGATCTCTCAGCAGGCATATACAGCCCCCCACACCCCCCTTCTCTAAATGGGACCCACAACAAGGCCTCCACTGTCTGTGTCGCCTCTTCATCTATTCATGCTCCCCGTGGAAAACATTCTTCCTCACTCTCCAATCCCCCCTCTCCACCACCGACCCCCCCCGTCACACCAGCTCCCTCAGTTTGAAGCAGGAGGCGTTTGGAGAACTGTTGCTCTCAAAGATCTCCTCCCTCACGATCATGAAGTGTGAACATATTCAACAGCCCAGGCCTTGGTGTGTTTATTTGTGTATGTTTAATTAGCTTATCTAGTTAATAGTTGCACACGGTGGCCTCTAGGGAATGATGTTTTCTTTAATAACTGAAATGAAAGTGAGAGCACAGAACCAAATACCGCAATTATACCACACAAGCTCAAGTGAAAGTGAGGAGCACATTCCTGATGTGTGTGTGTGTGTGTGTGTGAGTGTGTTTGTGAGGTAGAGGTGACTTACTGCCAGATAGAGCATGGTGTACATTGCAAAGGAAGCATGGCCAGAAAAAAAAGACTTCCTGAAAGAAAAGATCAATAAAAAAATGCCAAAGGTTACACATTTACAATGATGTTCAAGCAACAATATACCCCGCCCTTAGCAAACACACCAAATCATTTATGAGCAAAAACACTCATGCACACACACCACACACCTTGCCTCCTCCACCATCTTCTGATTAGGCTGCCTGCAGTTGACCTGGGACACATAGCTGCCCGGAGTGCAGTTGATGGATGCATAGGTGATGTTACAGACAGACAGGAAATTGGGTCTCAGACGCCCCACACTTAGTTTGGCCATGTTGGTGAGAGACTGACCAACACAGCAACCAAACAGGAAACTTCCCAGCTCCTTGTACAGGCATGACACATAGCGGTTGCGAACAAAAGCCCGTGAGTGTACACCTCGGAAACGCACCCGGTAGCATTCAACCAGTGCAATCTGAGAAAGAGAGAAGACAAGAGAAAAGAAAATCATACTACACAGCTGCTTGTTTTGTTCATGTTTCACTGACAACAACTTAGTCTTACTGTGTTAACGCTCAGCACGTGTCAGCGTCTTACCGTTAGGCCAGTGATGGCTATTCCGCCAGCGATGAGCAGGCTGTCGGGGATGGCCTCTCTCTCCAAGAAGGGATAGGTGATGCTGGAGTCTCCACAGAAAAAGCCTCGTTTGTATGGAGTCACTGCCTTCAACTCGCATGCAAAGAATGGGATGGAGGCTGATGAAATGCAGGAGAGAGAGGGAGGTGGGGGGGTGGGGGAGGTAGACATAAAACAAAAGATGGCTTGATGAATGTCTGTGAGCATGTGGTTTGCACAAAAAGGATCACAGAGACAGCAAGATACAGAGATCGCTGTTAGCGCTGACTACCATAAAGGAGGCCTTCTCCTGTCTCACAGGAGAAGAGGCAATGAGATACAACATGACTTCCAGATTCCCAGGGGATCAAACATTCCACACATGACTGCCTCCGCTGCAGAAGCAGGGGGAGAGAGGGATGATGGACATCTGAAGACAGACAGATGGGAATCACAGTGGAGAATTAAGATGAGGAAGGAGGAAGAAGTCATTAGAGAACACGTTTCAGTGTGCAAAAGGTACTGTAGACAATAAACAATGTAGGAAGGGGCGAGGTGTTGTTTAACAATGACATATTGTTCCACCGGAGAGCAATGGCATTAATCAGTTAATTTTATCTTACATTAACAACTGCCCTACATATCTATTCACTACGCTTCCTGGTAGGTCTCTAATCCGTATCAGGTGAGAGGGGTCAAGGTCTGACTTAAGCTTAAGCAAACACACCTCACAGCCTGATGGTGAAAGTTCACTGGGTAAAAGTTGTGCAACGTTTTAATTTGGGGTGTTTTGTGTCTCCTCCAAACAAAGGCTGAGCTGCACAGCCTTTATTCAGTGTTGTACCGATGTACTATTAGCCATGAAGCCTGTAAAACCCTGCCCAGCCTGCTCCATTTCCCTGTCCCTTATCCCATGTCCCCTTGTCACCCCATGGAATGCAGCAAGAACATGGGACTAATCATTAACCTCTGTGCCTCTCCCTGTCATCCCAGGCCTGCTGGTTGGCTGGAACGCACCCAGGCCAAAACACTGCTCCTGCCAGGGAATCTCTTAGACTACGTGACTGAGTAGTCCACAGGATACACAGTCAAAATCAGGCCAAAAGGAACGACATATAAATACACACCCAAACATACAAACAATGGAACGCAAATAAAGCTTTAAGGACAATATACTAATAATTTCCACCTAACAAAGGACAGGATGTGAGTACCTGACTTCAGTAACTGTGTACGCATTTAGCTATTATTCTGCATGTTTGCTATTAGAACCATTCTGATCAACAAATAAAACACCAGCACCACTTGGTGAACTGATAAACCAGGGTAATGATCTATAGGTTTAAGGCCATCGAAACTAATAAAGAGGCAACTCTCGACTGCACTTGTACTGTGACTGCACTGTACCTGAGACACAGTTAGACCGGATCCAACTGCAGTCGCAAAAGCATGCAGTTTCGACCTCTGTACTCAAAGTCATGCTGCCCCAACAGAAAGACAAAACACAGATAAAAGCCAGCTCACTTCTATTTATTTTAAAATATGCCTGAGTAAGGAAGTGAGGGAGGGAAACACGCTCCAGGCAGATAGCAGCGACTGTGACGCCAATAAAGAGAGAGAGAGAGATAGGAAACACCTCTCATCTGACCCACATCTCACGCTCATCTCTATCCATCGCCACATTTAAGGGCGTCTTCTCACACACACACGCACACACACACACACACAAACCTTTGTAAATGTACCTCTGTCACGCACTAATGTTCCTAAAAATAACACACACCTTCATGTCACCACATACAGGTACTGTCGGTGCTGTTTTGGTGTTCTATTACTGAAGGATGTTTTTAATGTCTCATGTTTTAAGGAATAGAAAACACTTTGCTGTGTTTGAAGTAACTGATTGGTTTGTGTTTTCTTGGAAGTTTGATAAAGTTTCGTTAAAAAAAAAAACATATCCTGTATGAGGGTTTCCTGGATCATTTCTGCCACCTGCATAAATTGCACATATGCCTCTTAATCTCCCGATCTTAATCCCTTTATCTGTGTGTATCATACCCGGAGACCTGCAGGGATGGGGTCTGGTTCATCTCTAGTTTAAAGTGAGTGGGTGTGTGTGGATATTGAAAATTTGGTTATATCTCAGTACATTTTAAATTAAAAAAGACAAAAACACAAACAAACAGCTAACACACGGTCAACATTTGCAGCCTGCTGGCTCGACATATCTCCTGGTGTCTATGTGTTTGTACTGTATTTGTGACAGGAGGGGGAACAGAATGATTGTACTGCAGATGGGTATGGTTGTGTGAATATTTTAAAGCAAAACAGCTAGCTATTTAGTATGTGTTGCAATCAAAGTCGAAGTCAAATTCGATTAAAGTAATATTTAATAATGATATATTGACCATTGATTGGAGTGGCTTCTCTCGTACTGACTTAGATCAAAAAGTGGGGAGGAAAGTTGGAGAGTGCTTTAACTCAGGCCTGCTTTATTCCCTCTGAGATGAGTTTTTATTTTTATGAATCATACTTAAGTGTTTTTTGTGTGCTCAGATTTAACATCAAATGCTGACATCCATTTGTATGTAAAATAAACAGTTTAGGGGTGAATGACATCATTTTCACAGGAAACAATGCTTTTAGTACCATCCATTAAAAGACTTCCTCTGTGTCCTCATCAGATTACACAATATGTCCAGGCCTCTCTCAATAATCAATACTCAGCTGCATTGACAGAGAGGTAATGGATAGATTCTCCATTAAGGCCCAAACACTCAGAGTTACAGTTGAAACATGGGCTTCTTAAGGGATCATTTTCGATTCATATGCTGGTCTGGGAGTTATGAAGCACTGAGCCAGTTAGTAGAATATTTTATTAGCTCAGCTCTGCCAGTACGAATGGCCTTTTTGCTTTCCCATTTTTTACTTGAAGTTCATGGGTGGAATTGTCACCAATGGCCAAGAATTAAAGGTCACCCCAGTGCGACAAAGCAGTTTGCAAAGTTTCTCAGTAAAGAAAATCCTGCACTTTAACCTTTGTCCACATAGTGTGTAAGTCACTCTCAGTGCTTTGCAATCAATCAAACATTGTACAGCAACTGCACTTGAAACCACATGCAAAGTTATGAAGTATCTACGCAATCCTATACAAATGACGGGCTCCTGTGTCATAGTCAGCCTCTGTGCTTTACAACTACATTAAAACAGTTTTCACAACAAGACAAAAACACTCCAGAGACCCTCACATCATCTGTCAGGCAGCTGTGAGCAAACCTCTGCACCTGGCCAAGACATGCTCAAAAAGAGAGCTGGGCCAGGAAGGCCTGTGAGGGGACCCAAAAGGAGGTGGAGGAGTGGGTCAGCTCCCACAGCAAGGCCAAAATGTGCTGCTCACTGGGCCTGACACTCAAAGCAGGAATGCTTTCAAATAGTCAAAAGGGACAGAAAGAAAGAAGGAGGGGGGAGAAAAGAGGGAGGGAGGAAGGAGAAGAGAGGAGGAATGAGAGCAGAGGGGATATGTGCCTCACTCTGAGAAACTTTTCTGTTTCTAATTTACACATCTATGACCACAGCCCAGAATGAGCTCACTGTGAGAGGAGAATAACAACAACCAAAAGCAAGAAATTAAAAAAAAACAACAACCAACATATAAAGTGATTAAAGGCATAGTGCAAAGAAAAGAGGGTATATCGTAATTATTTATCGACATGCTTTCAGGTCATATTGCTGAACATCTGCCAATCAATACGTAACTAAAACTAGGGTAAAATGCATGGCCAAAAGGCTAGAAAATTGATAAACAGGGTGAGGGCAGTAATGGTAGGGTGAGAGAAAACTGGAATGATGGAGCCAAGAGAGATGCTACGAGGGTTTCTCTACGGAGAACAGCAGACGGAGGCGATTAGTGGTGGTTCTGGAATGTGAGGGTCAGAGATCTGGGCTCTGCTGGGACCCGCTCTGTAAACACAACCCCGCCTCGACCAGAAGAATACCCCCAAATACACATACAGGCTCAAGGCACTCACATACACATAAAAACCACACTTGGATGCAAACAAACCAAACCCACAGCCACAAAGACTAACAGACAACCAAACAAACCGCAAAAAACCCACTAGCACCTAGAAAAAAACACTAACCAACCAAATAAACCACTCTAGAGCCAGAAAACCACATAAAATCAAACAATCCTAAAGAACTGGACTGAGGAAAACAACCTATTCACTATCACCGAACTAAATAAACTCACGTGGATGCTGCTGGTGTAGGACAGACACTCGGCGCATCCTAATAGATTAGCATGACACACAGCCTAAAGCTATATCTAAGCCACAGCAAGAGCCATCTATGCCATCACACCCAATAATATCTGACTGTACAGGCATTGTTCTACATTTGCCCTTTCATAGGACTGGAGGACATACAATTAGTGACCTGTCAGCACAGGTCCATCTGGCCTGCAGCTTGCATTGGGCCGGGCCTGAGCCTGAGCTGTGAGCTCTGAACCAGCCTTCTGCAGCACCCTTCAGGGGTGGTCCACCTCCACTGGGCCTCTTAGCAGCTGGCATGTGCCAGTGTTTCCCAACAAAATTTTTAATCTGCTTGTTTACTTTCAAGTCAACCTTGCTAAAAAATAATAAGCAAGTGAACTGACTTGTGAAGTGCTGTAATTTGAATCTTTGCAAGCATGATAATCCCTGGTAACAACACCATAAGTCAGCCTAACATGCTCATAAACAAGGGTCTGCTCTGGGGCTGGGTGGGCTGGTGTGATTATTTGTGCAATAATGACTTTAACTGCACAAAGCCGTCTCCATATGCTGACCATGATCTGCTCATTCACCTGATCACTATTCAGTTTTTTTTTACATTGCAGATGATAAAAAAAAAGTCTGTACTAAGAAGCAGTCTGGGAAGAGACAGTATCACACAAGCTCAAGCAAAATCACACACACACACAGACACACACATTCCTGTATGGGCATCATAGTGAGCTCCAGGTTAGTGTGCAGATGGAGTGAGGACCACCCTTTCTGCTACACTGATACTGTAACTTTCCCCACTACACGACCCGATGATTCAATGTCCCACCTCAGATTCTTTAAGAAGCAAAGTGAAACAATCAGCATTAAAATACACGACTAGTGAAGTGAGGACTTTTTCATGGGCGCCATTTTGGATTAGTGTATAGCTAGACTATTTGACTCATGTCACTTTTCAAGTCTTTGAAAGGAAATTAGCCATGTTCAGTTCAAAGCCATGTAAAGTCAAATACAGCAGATGTCATCGGAAGCGTCGGAACATATCAATTCCCGGTCCCTGTTCTGGTCCCTGTCTGGATCCCGGATCTGGTCCCTATCCCGGTCCCGGTTCCGATCCCGGTCCCGATCCCGGTTCCGGTTCGGGTTCCGGTCCCGGTTCCGGTTCAGGTCCCGGTCCCGGTCCCGATACCGGTTCCGGTTCGGGTCCCGGTTCCGGTTCAGGTCCCTGTCCCGGTTCCGGTTCGGGTCCCAGTTCCGGTTGGGTCCCGGTTCCGGTTCAGGTCCCGGTCCCGATCCCGGTCCCGGTTCCGGTTCGGGTCCCGGTTCCGGTTCAGGTCCCGGTCTCGGTGCCGATCCCGGTTCCGGTTCGGGTCCCTGTTCCGGATCGGGTTCCGGTCCCGGTTCCGGTTCAGGTCCCGGTCTCGGTTCCGGTTCGGGTTCAGGTTCCGGTTCGGGTCCCGGTTCCGGTTCGGGTCCCGGTTCCGGTTCCGGTCCCGGTTCCGGTTCGGGTTCGGGTCCCGGTTCCGGATCGGGTCCCGGTTCCGGTTCGGGTTCGGGTTCGGGTACCGGTCCCGGTTCCGGTCCTACTCCCGGTAGAACCAAGACCAAC
>OMNW01028528.1:12417-26420 GCA_900303245.1 Selene dorsalis
GTCCCTGGATTCATTTGCATTTACGATGTATGTCACATTATATTCAGGTGTAGAACAGCATTATATAGACTTGTATTTCGGTTAATATTTACAAATGCCAAAATGTGAATTCAGTAGCAGGAGCTTGTCTGTGCTCTCTGGCAAACAAACTGTGCAATGAAGACATGGTTTCTAACATGTCATATGTGTTTTTATTCATCCAGTTATTTATGGGGTTTTAAAATCCTCATGGACACCATGTTGTCAGATCTGAATGTATTAATGAAGAAAGACTGAGCTGTATCAGATACAAATCAGTGCCCCCCATTTATTCAGAAAATCTTTTTAGGTTATTTTTTTGACTTTCAAGCAGAAAACAAACATACCCTGAAAGTTTGTTTATTCCATCATTGCTATGATAGTGAGTCTGTGTTGTATGTGTGTGTGTGTCCTCACAGCTTATGGAATGTTGTGTGAATGCTCTGGTGACGTCGTTCAAAGACACCATCTTGGCTGAATGTCCAGGGATGATCAAACGCAACGAGACAGACAGTGAGTACGCTACACTGATGTCACATGGCTTTTTTTTCTTAAGTGTGGTGCAATAAGTAAAGTAAGCCTGGTTCGTTTTAGAGGACACAAACTGAAATATCTGTAATTATTACTGTATTATTGTTGTTATTTATGATCAGTAGTAGCCTCTGATCTATATTGCTGATAGGTATTGGTACCTTTATGAACAAAGTGTCATGGCGTCAGCAGAAAGTCAGTTGAAGACTTGGACAGGCCTCCACCTGCTGGACTTGACTTACTCACCTGTACATGAAAGTGCATGAAGTTCTGGCTTCAGCCAATCTGCTCTTCGTCGTCCTCTGTGTAACACTGTGTTTCTTCTCCTTGGAGCAGGGCTGCACCTCATGTTTTCACTCATGGACAAAGTTCCCAATGGAATTGAGCCAATGTTAAAAGACCTGGAGGAACATATCATCAGTGCTGGACTGGCAGACATGGTGGCTGCTGCCGAGACTATCACTACTGTATGTGCACAAACACACATTTACCATGCACATGGTGCACATCTCCTTGATCTCATGTTCAATTTTTGCACATGGTCATGATTTAACCTTGATTTTTAATTTCGTTTATTTATTCATGTTTACCTGCCTCATAAATTGAGCACTAGAACTTCAATCTTTTTTTTTCTTTTGTAGATAATAATGTCAGCCATAACAAACACGTGATGCCTGCATAATTATGTATAATCATGCATGTATAATAATTTTTTTGTGTGTTTGTTTGTCTAGGACTCTGAGAAGTATGTGGAGCAGTTGTTGACTTTGTTTAACCGCTTCAGTAAGCTGGTGAAGGAGGCCTTCCAGGATGACCCTCGCTTCCTCACTGCAAGAGATAAGGTGTGTGACCTCCAAAGGGATTTGAGTTCATTCCAGCTTTGAGTTGTTGTGTCTTGTTTCTTTAGTGCATTGACAAAGAACTAAGCTTGTAGCACAGGCCACAGCTCCACTTTGCATTTACACATGCGGAGACAAAGTCGCAGCCTCTCACTGGTGTCCCTCGAGGGTAAAGCCTGCACACTCCTCCGTAATGACAATGGTGGTTATCACTTTAATGTGCTGTTTGTTTCCAGGCTTACAAAGCTGTTGTCAATGATGCCACAATCTTCAAACTTGAGCTGCCTATGAAACAGAAAGGGTGAGTTTCATTGTCCAGAATCAAGACTGCAATATTGTCTTTTAAGTTGAATTAAAGCTAGTTGTGATGTCATGGTCTTCATGTACATGTATGTGTCTCCCCATTCATCAAGTGTGGGTATGAAGACTCAGCCGGAGTCCAAGTGTCCAGAGCTGCTGGCAAACTACTGTGATATGCTGCTGAGGAAAACTCCTCTCAGCAAGAAACTCACCTCAGAGGAGATTGAGCTCAAACTCAAAGAAGTGGTGAGTCTTTGTCCTGTCAGCTGGGCTTTTTCTAAACACGGCTATAATTATTATTTATCACACCTTCCCTTATCACTCTGTTCTCACTCTGATCTCTTCTTCTATGGTGTCCGCTCACAGCTCTTGGTGCTGAAGTATGTCCAGAATAAAGATGTGTTCATGCGTTACCACAAAGCTCACCTGACCCGCCGCCTGATTCTGGACATTTCAGCTGACAGCGAGATTGAAGAGAACATGGTGGAGTGGCTGAGAGTGAGTTACACTGCTATTGAATTCTTCTCAAGAGCTGGTCTGAGCATTTATTGTACAAATACTACACTACAGACTCAATACCAGCATCAGAATCATACATACTAACGGGCAATAAAAGTACAGAATAAATCAGATAAAATACTCAGAGCTGCTCAGTGTTGTAGGAAGAACTTTGACTGAATCCAACACTGTCTAATGTTGCTTCTTCACCAACCTGGTTCATGTCATTTAGTTTCTGGAAATGTGACGCATTTGTCAGTAAGTCAACTTTGTGAATGGTGTTTCTCCTCAATAAGATGTCTAACAATGAAGACAAGAGATAGTTATCACAGGGAGCAAAGGTCAAATAGTCCCAAGACAGAGCAGGTTGCACAGCGGGGTCAGTGCAAACTGGCACAGCTCCAGTTCATCGTAGCAGTAAACAAAGCCCTTTAGATAGAATGACTTTATTAATCCCAAAGGGAAATTAATTTACTTTTATGTACTTTACTGTGGTGTGCTGTGGAGATGCAGCCATGCTTTATCTGCATCATCAAATAAGCAATTTTATGATTTCAGAAATAACCTTGGCAGATCATTTAGTGCTTTGGTATTTGGTACTCTAATGCTACATGAAATGTCCAGTAATCAATGTTTGAGCTACGTTAGTGTGAGTGCATTCATTTCTTGCTTTTATGTCTTCTGTGTGTTTGTGTGTGTGTGTGCATGCGCATGTGTGTAGGAAGTAGGAATGCCGGCCGATTATGTGAACAAGCTGGCCAGGATGTTTCAGGACATCAAGGTGTCAGAGGACCTCAATCAGGTCTTCAAAGAGATGCACAAACACAACAAGCTGGCACTCCCAGGTACTACACACACACACAGCAGTGACAGTAGAGTGACACAAATGAGTAGAAAATTCACATTTTCAGGTTCAGATTCAGGTATGTTTTTCATGTACCAGAAAGATAAAATTCAAATTGAATGCAGTTCCAAGCAAATTCACATGAAAGGGGAACCCCAGAAATGCTTGTGGTAGAGGACCCAAACAACAGGCAGCACATCTCCACACACACACACACACACAGATCAATTACACATAGGAGAACAGTCATTTTTTTCTAAGGCAGAGAAGGACTGTGACATTTTAAATGATCCCATCTAATCATCTTATTCGTTCCAAATCTGCAGACCCCTACATAGACCCCTACATACAATATTCAGGCTGGTACATATAAGTTTTAGTTTTTTCCCCAGAAAATACGTTTTTTTTTTTCCTGGTGTTGTTTGTGTGCAGGGGACGTGAGATTGGATGAGCTCACATAATGGTTTATTGAGTTGATTGATAACCTGGTACATAATACAGGCATTGTGATGGGGTAAAAATCAGGAAGCCTCAGGAGACCATAGGTATAGAAGAGCGGGCCAGAGGAAGCAGTGAAGACCGACCATGTTACTGCACAAATGATTTTCTTTTGCATAGACTTTGTCTATCTCTGTCCAGCTGTCTCCATCCGTCCTTTCATGCAGTGACACCTTAGCTGGTGAAAACATGAACGCAGTTACATAGAGAAAAAACATTTTCCACTCAGCAACGGGCTATCATGTATGGGTTTGCTGTCTTGCTTTAAGCAGTTGTGAGTTTTTTTTCTGATGAAGGAATTAGTAACAATTTAATTTTGATGCTGTGTAACAAATAATGACTAATAATGTCGTCATTAAATGAATGGCGTTGCTGAAAGAACCACTGCGGCTCATGATCCACTGATCCCAGGTTTAGAGTTTAAATTCTTCTTTCATTAGCATATTCATAAGTCTTCAAAAGCAAGACACTCACCTGTAATTTGTCCCAGTGGGTTAACTAGTATTGCATTGTAGCTCTCTACCACTGCTTTGAAAGTGTGTGTGTTTGATTGTCTTGGATGGAAGAATATATTTTAAAGCTGTACTCTCCTCTTGTTCCCTTCAGCGGACAGCGTGAACATTAAGATCCTGAACGCCGGAGCTTGGTCACGAAGCAGTGAGAAGGTGTTTGTCTCACTGCCCACAGAGCTGGAGGACCTGATCCCTGAGGTGGAAGACTTCTACAAGAGGAATCACAGTGGGCGCAAACTCCACTGGCATCACCTCATGTCTAACGGCATTGTGAGTAGACAGTACTGCTGCCACGAGGAACCAACAGTCAGAATCTCACAGAGTTAGAATATACTTTTTTAAACTTCTGGAAAATGCAGTTAGCTTTTGGAAATGACTAAAATGAAAATTACTTTTGCTCCTGCAGAGTCTTTAAACCTCCTCATATTCATTCTCATTCTCATTCAACCCATTTTTCTTCTCCCCTCTATTTTTCCTGCATCTGTAAAAGAAGTTGTTTAGTTTGATGATGCTTTGGAGGTGTGCGGCCTGTGATGTGCAGCTCCTCATCAGTGGCTGCATGTGCTTATTTCATTCCGCCCTTACAAAAATTTAAACTATGGTCTGTTGACAAAAATGGCAGACTGTTAGTCATATTTTTGTAGATGCCATGACAAATGCATCATATCTGACGAAATCCATTATCCCCATCTGCATGGCAGCATGTCGGTTTTCTCCCTGGTGTTCGGTAAACCACATTATGCACAGCAGAAGGGTGGACTGGCATGCACAAGATAAACCAAAACACAGACTAGCTCCTTGTTCATGAAGCTGTTCAACCATCAAAAGGCTGTTCTGCTGGAGCACACTGACGGTATTATAGAGAATCTGAACAAGGAAAGAGATGGAGGAGTGGGCAGTAATTTTAGATAAAGCTCTGAGTATTTTGTCTTATTAATTCTCCACAGCATTTTTCAGGCTACTAAACCAAACTGACGGAGCAACACTGTGCCACCGTGGTTCTCCTGAATGGATGCTCTGCCCTTCTCACCTCCTGTGCTGTTTCCTCTGTTTGTCCTCTCTTCTGTTCAGATCACCTTTAAGAACGAGGTGGGTCAGTACGACCTGGAGGTGACGACCTTCCAGCTCGCTGTGCTGTTCGCCTGGAACCAGAGACCCAGAGAGAGAATCAGCTTTGAGAACCTCAAACTGGCCACAGAGCTGCCTGACGCAGAGCTACGCCGTACACTCTGGGTCAGACCACGGAAAAACTTTCCAAGCTTTACTTGAATCTACCAGTTACATTACACAGGAAGTACACGGGAGTATAACATTTACTGAGATTAGCTACACTTTGCTTTTCTTGCTTGACATTTCTATATCAGGAACTGATATATGATCATATAATCAGAAAAGGTTAGTGCAGATAAAGAACAAAGGCCGTCTTTAGGATCGAAGCCTCTTCTCAGCTACAAAAACAACTCCTTGGGCCAGATGATAAATCTCTGTGTAGATGCATGACTAAAACTGTTTGTACACACAAAAGCAGAAATAAGCATGTGCTTTCCTTTCATCGGAATTATAATGTCGTGTTTTTGTGTGGTTCCTCTTTATAAAGCTCGCTAAGTGAGAACAATGCACAAGCCTCACTTCCACTCCCACAATTAGCCACCAACGATAAAGACTCTCCCTTAATCAACCGTCTTGTATATAAAACACATTGTCCAGCACAAGTTATCAGGCCCAGAAGAGCTGACCTATCAGGGAGGTAAAAATGTGCAAAGATTTACTTAAATACATTTACTGCAACTGTAAAGTTCTGTTTTACTGTGAACTTCATTTATTGGGACTATAGAGGTGTTAAATAGGCTCCAGACAGGCTAGTTTAGTAGATACTTAGTAAATACTGAAATGGTGTAAAACAGAATGACTGAAAACAAACACAGAGGATAATAAACAATGCTGTAGGAAGCACTAAGCACACAAACTCTATCATTGTTAGTTATAAAACATTAAATACGTTCTTGCCGTGTAAAACTCCTCTGGCCCCTGCAGTGTGAGACCAGTTCACATCATGAATCATTACATTTGTGCATGTTTCCCTCTTATGGGGTAACATCTCAGAAAGCACTGGTGAGTGGCATCAGTAACAGTGATACAACTGGATAGTAGAGTCCGATGTACACAGATAATCAGAATATGATCAACCCGGACAGTGTTAATGATTCATTTTGGATCATTGTAACAACTGTACACAGGATTGTGAGCGTCTGTTCTCTGTTTCTCTTGTTGCAGTCTCTGGTTGCTTTCCCCAAGCTAAAGAGACAGGTGTTGTCTTATGACCCTCCAGTCAACTCACCCAAAGACTTCACAGACAGCACACTCTTCTACGTCAACCAGGAGTTCTCCCTCATGTATGTAGAGGTCTTTCTACAAACAAGAGAAATCTGATGTACTTTTTGGATTGCATAATCATTTTTTTCTAAGATTTTGGAGGCATTAATTCAGTTGTTTTTTTCTGTGTGTATGAAAAATGTCATTATTTATTAAAACCATCAATATGCATTGTACATGCACCTCACTTGAAATGACTGTTAAACCTAAGAATTAGGGACATTGATTGTCTGTCTATTTTTATCTTCATTTTTTCAGCAAAAACTCAAAAGTGCAGAAGCGGGGAAAGATCAATCTGATTGGTCGTCTGCAGCTGACCACTGAGCGAATGAGAGAGGAGGAGAATGAAGGAATCGTTCAGCTCAGAATACTCAGAACTCAGGTATGAAAAACAAAATACACATGTTGACTATTGAAAATTGAGGAGAGAACTTGTTGCTCATGATTTGCTTTTTATATTGAAAGGTTATATGGAAAGTTTTATTTTTACTTTTTAGTCCCTCATCACACTATTTTTCTGTGTCATTAAAAGTTGTCTGCACTGCTAAAGCTAAAGGTTATGGATCAGACCAAGAAGCTAGGACAGTTACTCAAGCTGACACAGGGACAGATTCATAAGCAGAAAGAACCTGACGGGTGAGGCAGAAGGTGAGACAGGAGACACTGGTGTGAAAAAGAACTAGAAAAGAAAACAAGCAAAACAAAAAAAAAACACATCAATGGACCCAGAGTATTGGTACAGTACATAGAATAAAACAGATCTTACACAGAATAGAAATACAACACAGAAGCAAAGCTGATCGATTCTATAGTAAGGTCTCATCATGCATGGTCAAAAACGGCTCTTACACCTGCAGGAAAAACTTCAGTGAGTTTCATCTAATCTTCCATCTCAGCAATAGAAGGCAACTCACTGAGCCACTGTAAACTGGAACTGAACCTGAACTATGGAGACGATGGAGACTACCCGTTTAGTAGTGTGCAGTTTTTAGCTGCAACCATGCCTTCTTATGGGAAAGAACATCCTATCAGAACAACCTGAGGGCCATGATGCAATCTGGCGGAATGTCAGTTCCATATTATTAAGAAAGCCAGTTAAACATGTTACACCAGAAATTACTGACAGTTCCCGAAAAAGTGTGACAGTGCTGACTCAAATATTATTACTGAGCGTGGTTGTAAAGCAGTGCAGTCTGTTTATCAGGCAGACTGTCCTCCCATATTTCCTCTGGTTCCTCTGCCCAGGCCTCCCTGACGCATCAGCCAATCAGATTTTGTTCTCTTCTCTGACGGTGCAGACAGACTGTAAACCTCCTCTGTGTTGTGTTCACACACTTTGTGTTCTCAACACCCAAGTTAACTCATCTGTGTGATCATAGCCACACACACCTACAGGGTATTGTGCTGTATATGCCAGATAATGATGATGTCTGATTTTCTGGGGCTCATCAGACCCTTCATCATTTCGTCTTTTGCAGAGTCTGTTAATTTAAGCCTTGTTTGATTTTTTTAAAGCCTGTAGAGCTGTTAAATATGTAACATTTGCTCATTTTTACCGCTCAGGAGGCCATCATCCAAATCATGAAGATGAGGAAGAGGATCAGCAATGCCCAGCTGCAGACGGAGCTGGTGGAGATCTTGAAGAACATGTTTCTGCCACAGAAGAAGATGATTAAGGAGCAGATCGAGTGGCTCATCGAGCACAAGTACATAAAGAGAGACGAGGCAGACATCAACACCTTCATCTACATGGCCTAAGCAGCCACTGAGGGTGTGCTTTGTTGCTCTGTGTTTTACTCCTGGCCTCCGACCGGCGCTTTGAAAACCTGCAAGAGGAGAGGGGCGAGGATGTGTATGAGGAAAAGGAGCAGGTGATGATAAATAGGGAGTGCGTTGAAGGACGAGGAATAGCCTTCTCAACAGAAGTGTGGATATTTCTTTTTGTTTGTGAGGTGCCAGTGTTTTTTCGGAGTGTCATTTCAAGGCATAGCGTTGAGTCACCAGGCTGTCTTTGTCTCTGCTGCCCTCTAGTGTGAGATCAGAGGAGAGGGACAACAATGTGCAGCGTCTGCCGGCAGCTCAGAGGAAAATTAGTCAGATAATTAAATGAAATACTTCCTGCCTTACTTTCATCAGCAACAGACTGCAGAATAGGAGGAGCAGTGAGGAGGGGAGGGAGGACAGATGTAACAAGCTGATATCAATCCTTTGCTTTCACTCAGTGTCGCAGACGTCATCCTAGCGACGCCATTTTGCATCCCTCCTATTCTACTAAGTCTTATTTTTAACAGGGAATGCAAAAAGCTGCGAGTGAAAGCTGCCATTGAGGAGGAGCGGACTTGGATGGAGAGACTAGTTTAAACTACCAAGGAGTATTTTGCCAAATTGTGTGTGCGCGGGCGTGTGTGTGTGTGTGTTTGGGGTTTGGGTGCATGGTGTGAATCTGGTCTTATACGTGTGTATGTGTGTGTGCACTTTGAACAGCATGCTGCTCTATGATATTTTTTGTTCAGTGGAGGTTTCTGTCACACTTTGTCTGAACATCTTGGGAATTTAAGACCAGCTGCCATTGAAATCCAGATGTTGACTTTTCACTTTGTCCCCTTACATTTCAGGTGAAGTCTGTCAGCAGACAGTACATGTCTGTGTGGGATAATTATCAGACAGAAGACTATTTATTGAAGTGCTGGAAAATAGAAACACACAAAGGCCCCATCACTGATTTTTTTTTTTTTTTTTACCTCATTAGTCCACGTTCTTTGCACTGTAGAGGGAACCTCAGTAGAGTGAGCTCCTGATTTTTGGGTCTTTTTTCCCAGAGCAGAGCAGTGTGTAGCTGCTGCAGTGTTCATATCATGATTTGTGTTTGTTGCTCTCTTTTCTGTGTTTTGTCCAAACCCACAGCTTCGTCACACTGAAGCAAAGCAGCCATTTATTTGGTGGAGGATGTCTGGTCACATGGTTTTGTTACTGATGATCATGTTTTGGTGGAAATGTGAGTTCCCTGTTGCGCTATAAATTCAGTGTAAACTATGATGGAGATTTTCTACAAATTCTTATGTGGTGGCTCAAATAACCTCAGAGTCTATGCTCAGAAGGATCAGTTCATGGTCCTACTCATATGTAAAGCCTCTTGCTGATTCCAGTCTAAAGGATATGAAGGCTCAGAATGTCAACTAATAATGTCCACAGAACCAGAGCTCAGCTGAAACTGACTGATGCCTCAGACTCTGAGCGGGTCAATTATTTTTCAACGTTAGTGTTTTTTAACCTCAAACTGCATCAATTTGTGTTTGCTGGCACTGTGATGATGGCAGTAACTGATTGTCATGGGTTTGTAGCAGAGCCATGAACTCATCACAGGTGTCTCGGTGTCCCAATGACGTAGCGTAGTCTGTCCACCACAGAGCATGTTTATTTTTCAACTGTAAACTGTCCACGTCAGTACATCTTAAATATTGTCCATATCTACAAGCTATTGAAAAGGAAAAATAAGTTATTGGAAAGTTGGACAGAAGAGGATGGATTACTGAAACAATATCATGTCAACATTGCTCTATTTCATTCCAGAATGAAGATAATATTTAATAAATGAGTTGAGCACGTCATGGAAAACAAGGTCATGTGACGAATCATCTTCCTGATAGTTTGTCACAGGTTGCACAAAGTGATATCCTGTAGTGATATTTTTAATTTTAAAGATTAGATTAGCCTGAGAGTCTGGATTTGTTCTTAGGCACTGACTCTCAGTTCTCCACAGATAAACTTCCAGTGTTCAAATAAGTAGATTTTTTTTTTTCACGTGGTGTTTTGTGTGACCTCTAAGAACTGAATTGTTCTTGAAAACATATCTGACAGTGTTAATGCAAATAACCGTCACACCGAACTAAGCCTAGTGCTGATTTTCACTCTCTGTTGCTATGTTGTCACGTCGCTGCATTTTAAAGCTGCTTAGACCTTCGATATAGTTCAGGTTTTACAGAATAATTCCCACAGCGACTCCAGGACTCCAGGATCAGGTCAACTGCAGAAACTTTAGCACAGTTAGTTAGAAAGAAAAAAAAAAGCTGCTGAGTGAAAACAACACTATTAGTTACACTGAGATCATAGAGAAGAGCAGGAACCAGAAATCATGACTCTGTTGCCCTCAGTCCTGAGAGTCCTGCTGCAGTTTAACTTTGTCTGAAGTATGTGTTGCTCTGCTCCAATTTTGGATTTCCTGTTAAACTGAAAAATCAAATCCTGAGAGCAGCAAGGAGAAGAAAGACAACACTGAATGTGTGGGGTTGATTTTTTTTTATATATATATTTATTCTATATTTATGAAGAATGTTAACCTCTTTGTCAGTTTTGTATGTTTTTTTTTTGTTTGTTTCTTTTGAAAGATGTTTCCTTTGTGAATGTTCACTGCACTGACACAGAACTAACTCACTGTAAACCTGTGTCAGCTTTACTCCAATCACAGAAAAGAAACTTTAGCCAAATCTCATTCACCTTTCACTTTAATGATTCAGTTCATACCTGCAGTTTGTCAACATGCTGAAATAGCTTTTCACCTTCTATGACTACAAGACCAGGGTGCTGATAATTATCTAATATGATAATCAAATTAACATTTTACACAACTGCAAAAAAAAAAGAGAGAGAGAGGGAGAGGGCTGTATTATTTTCAGCTCTTCTTTGAATGCAGTGAGCCTGTTGTACCTGGGACAAAACAAACTGCCTTGTCAATCACATTATGCAGTTTCATTCTCTATGCACAGACCTGGCTCAGTTGGTATTTTGCAGCTGTTGTTTTTAAGGCTCGACAACACTGGTTGACAGTGACACGAATCCCCAAAACTAATTGAAAAAACTCTGAATATCAGTATTTTACTTTCGTCATTCTTCAGTTATGTGATCAGCCGCTTACTTAACAGCACAGTGAGCACCACTCATGAAGTTTTTGCCAACCAATTAAAGCAAATGCTAAACCGAATTTGCATTTACAATCTACTGTCTCGTTCACGTGTGTTTATTTTAGCCAGTGGCCTCTGACAGAACCTGCTGCTGAAGGAGTTTGTTTCTGTTTGTCTCATCTATGAAAGAGTGAGTGAGGAGGCAAACAGTTACACAGTGAGTAAACCCTGAGAGTCAACCGTGTGGTTCCCACTTTGTGGCCTCCTATCTAGATTTGTAGTCCTACATCCTTACACCCATGCAGAATGAGAGCATGGGGCTTTCTGGGAAATAGGGTACTACTCAAGACCTTGCAAGTTTAGGTTGACAAGGAATACAAGGGAAAATAATAAAATTACAAAAACATTTTGAGGTGGGTTTTCCCCAACTTGTAGCATAGTGCAATGTCATTATCAGATGCTTTGAGGTTTGTTTTGTATGCTGTAATAACAGATGGGCTCAGTGACAGCAAGCTCTAACAATCACAGAAACGCGTGATGTGTTTGTGAGTGTGAAATGATATTCAGTATTTATTACAAACACTGTGTCGTGCATCACCCCATGTGAAGCTGTGAACAACCTCTGGATAAGAAATTCAGCTTTGTAAATCTGTAGAATTAATCCATAGTTGCAGGAGAAAAAGCAAAAAAGTCAAAAGTGATTTTTCACAAAGACACAAACGTATGTGTTTGTCTGTATGCATGAGTAAGACAGGCTCCTCTGAGTGTGTACTCAGATGTTCAGATTATTATGGTTTGTTTGGATTCTTATAAAATATACTTTTTTTACGCTCTTGGTCCGAACTGATCTATGGCCCCGAAATGTGGTTCAAACATTTATAGTTCCACGAGAAAACGTTATTATAGCTGTGGACCTCTGACCACTTCCTGTAGCACCATTGTGTCCAACATTTTGGTTCATGACTTGAAACTAGATACAAAGCTAATCACAGTTCATTTAGCCCCTCTGCTGTTTACTGCTAATTAGCATGCTAACACTCTAAACTCATTTAGTAACATTATACATGGAAAACATCCAAAACGATAGCATTGTAACCTCGTTAGCATGCTGATATTAGTATGTAAGTCACAAACTGTTACAAGAAAAAAAACTGTCACAGCTTCACTGAGCCGTTAGCATGGGTGTAGTCTTTCTAGTCAGATTGTAAAACTTCTCATGCAGAGGTTTTTTCACAAATTCATGCAGAGTGAAGGTTATTTCTGAACATCATCTCACAACCTCTGACACTTACAGTACTCAGCTTCTCCTTAGCCCATAATTTACCAGATTCCTGAGCTCATTTATAGCAGCTTTTTATCAGATCTGTTTAATTTCATTTGCCCTCGAGAACTTTAAACTTTTGCATTGTAACAAGAGACCTGCACTCAGTGCAGTCCAGTGCAATGACTCAACATCTGTTTTGTTTTTTGTTTTTGTCTTGCCATTGTTGGTAATATTTAAATTAGATAACAGATTGATAACTGAGGTTATAGTTAAAGTGTGTATTGTGCTGGGCAGCAATTTAATGTCCAATATCACTATAACCTCAGTGCTAAAATATATAACATGCAACATTCAGGTATTTATTAATCTAATAAGTGAATATTTAAGTTTTTTTTTTTTATAGTCCTGACATGATATTGAATAATGCTGTTGTCTACAGCTACATACAAAGGTGTCACTTCCCTCCATGGTAACCTTTTTTTTTAAATACAGATAATAGTCTTATTTTACTATCCTTTGTATTGGACATTCAGCATTTTAAACCATGTTAAACAATAGTTGAATGTGCCATACTTAGCCCAATCAATAAACAGTATTAGCTGGTAACTCTGAATTGTTTTCATACCATTTTCCACTCATTTGATCCTTGTCAGAGATGTCTGGTACTACTTCAGTTGAAGTTAAAGAAGGTGGAAGAAGACTGTAGAGTGGGTAATGCTTACTTTGGTTTTGTGAAATCCTGATCTCACCCATCAGCCCAGCCTGTAAGGACAGGGGATGGGGTGATAAAACGTGAACTAAACACAATGAGTCACAACCTAAATCAGCTGAATGTTTGCCACTACATCAAGTAAAGACATCAAACATTGTGTTGTTGGAGTGTGGGGGAAGAGTGGTTCAACTAATTTTGTGTCTTTATTGTTTTGCTTGTTTCAGTTTTTTTTCAATTTTTTTTTAAGTTGAATAATTTATTTCCCGGCAAAAATAAAATCAATTGTAAAGACATTTCTGTTTCCTTTCATTCCTTCATTTCCATTAGGTCACAGTTGTCACTGAAAGCAAAAATAAGCAAGATGTTATTCATAGGAGGCTGACATATTTAAAGCTGTATAAAGTCAAATTTTGGTTGTAAATACATCAAACGTAAGAAAAAAAAGGATGGTTTGAAACCCAGTGAATAAAAAACACATGTAATTGTCCATTTAAACATTCAGTTGTCAGTTTATTAGGCACACCAAGCTAAGACGGACGTTGGTAAAAAACAAACAAACAACCAAACAAAACTGGTGTTACACTAGGTCTGTTAAATCTCATAATCTATGGTTTGTCTCCACTAACATCATCTAAAACCCCAAAATACGGGGTCCTTTAAAAATGCGAACGAAAGTTTTCACTTTTTTTGCTCCAGTGGAGGGGGGGGGGTTGTTA